>LOND01001157.1:25842-36701 GCA_014220965.1 Paragonimus kellicotti
CATAGCGTTTGACAAATTCCTACACGCTGTCAATCATGTTGTTGAACGGTGGAATGTTCTGTTTTCTTCTCTAGGCACACTGTTGTGCGTACATCACAAAAGTGATTCAGTGTGGCATATAAACATGCAGAGTGGAGTGGAATTCAAATAGGTGGCAGTTTAAAAATGAACGAGGAAGCAGTTGAGGAGCAGTGATTTCGTGTCTGTACACCTTGCAGTTACGAACTGTTCATACATCTTGGGCTAACGTAGTATTCTCTATCGAGCCTGGGAAGTCACACACGCATCTTACAGTCGCATCTAAAAACGGATGCCATCGCGCTTACTAAAGAGGCAGGTAAGCCTGCAACCAATTTCCTTATCGACAGCACAAAAAAGCCAACACTAGTTGACCATGCAAGCAGTCCAGTTGAGTAGCTTCCCGCAGAACGGCGAACGAAATATTTTTGCGTTTCTCAATATACATCACCATCACAGACAACAATACGTAGATGGCTCACATCGATGCTTAATTGCCATAAAACTTTAAGAGAAAAAGTAAATTTTAACTACGTAGCAAATGTGAGAGAAGGAATGGAACCGAAATATTAATACAATTCTACGTCTGAGCTCAAACGTTCAGCACTAAGGCGCCCACAATTGAGAAAAACAAATAAACTGTTGACAACACTCCTGAGGAAGGCCACCCGAGGTGGTTGAAACGTAGAGTATTACAACTTGCTCATAACGTTGTGTTATTCTCAATCCATTTATCAATAAGCTGTTGGTTAAAATAAGACATCCTCAGTGATACAGCTTCTGTACGCCTTTCACCACACTACGCCGTCATTTGCTCTCACTTCACAAACCTCTCGGCCGAACAAAAACAATATTCACCTCACTGAATCCGATTATTCTGCATCTCACATAACGTCTACAGCCACTGACTACGTGAGTTACGGTGCCCCAGTGCAGGAGAGTAACCCTATTTACATTGATTAACATTTCGGCACATGATTCCACTTTCCCAATTCAGGTTAACGTCTGTTCACTTATCGCTTCAGGTCACTCAGGCGCAGCACTGCCAAAAAGTGTTCAATGTAACCGTCGACCGGCTGACATCCTCAGCACAGGACCAAACAATGTAAGTTAGTAAACGCTTAAAAGCTAGTCAACGGAACTTGTTTGGCACTCACTATTAAATAGCCACTTTCTAACCTCATGGTTGATTGATAGTTGGTGCTGCCCGATGTGAGCGATCGAATGCAGGCACTAGCGGTTAAGTGCTTGAGTACGGTTCATGTATTCTAATTAGAGTGGTCAAGTTTCGCTGCAGTAAGGGGACGTGGCCCTCACAATTATCTCATATACACACTCTTAAGCTTCGGAGAGATAACATTCTGTTGTTGTAGACTCTCTATATTAGAGAATACCGTCAAAGCCTTCGAATATCTCTCTTTTGTTAAGCTTCGACCCTGCTAATGTGATATACAACGATCGGCTAACGAACCCAATAACTTCACGAATCAACATTCGATCTACGTAATCAGAAGTCGTGCAGGAGCATTTTACATTATGAGACTGGTGAGCACATCCAGAAGTAGTTGGCAGAGCGTGCGATGTTGCCTAAAACTCTGTTACTTGATCGCATGTTAGTAACCCTCCATATTCAATCCTCAGCATAATTAAAATCGATCAGTTTTTCAACAAGCATATTGTGTGTACCGTAAACAGTCGTCCGTTATTTCGTCTGTTCCATCGCTGGAGACAGTTGGTTACGACAGTGACCCTGTAAACAATTGTGGAACAGAACCAGATCGTTTTGTCGAACATCCTAAGGAGGATAATCACACTGGACACAATTAGGATTTCACAAGCAGTAATACAAACAAACCAGTAGTGTAACCATGGGATCTCATCTCGATTCGTTTCTAGTGGACTTTTCCACGATCAAGGTTGAAGGTACCACAATAAAGCACAGCAATGAATCACCGGAATTTTATCCTCGATAAGTGGATGACATTTTCATGTTACGCTAAGAATGCGACACAAACGCAGTCGATCCACACGTTGAGATATCGAGCAGAAAAAACTTGGAGGCAAACTTGCTTTGCACTTAAAATGGCATTCTCTGATAATGTTTTGAGAAACAACGGCTATCCTAGAGTTTACAAAGTCACATTTAATAAATACCACACCAAAGGAACCTAACAAACAGGGAATAAACTATTTGTGCACCTACCCTTCACGTGGGACAATACGACTAAACCCGTCATCCGAAAATTTAACAAAGCATCTGAGAAAACTTTATCGTTGCTTAACTCAGCATCACCTTTCAGAGTTTACGCATGAGAGCCCCACATTCTACAGATTTGTTGCTCGTTACACTACTTCTACGTATCTGTATCCCTTCCAGTGCTTCTGTGGAGCTAGATACCTGTCAGTAAGAATCAAATAAAAACACTCAACTTGGCTTGACAAAAGCCTAGTTAAGTGTTCACTTACGGCACTGCTGTGCACAGCTGAAGTTTTCGTAGAATGCGACTGGAATGTTATGAAAAAATGAAACTTGTGAGGACATTCAACTCACCCTGAGTCCATACTCATCAAAAGCTATACATCTACACACCTTAAACTATTCCCCCTCCCTTCCAGTCACAGTTATTGTAAACTCTGGCCGATGTACAAACCACTAGAGCGGACCCTTATCTTACTTCTTCACATCTTCCAAACACGTCCATTAGTTCATCTCTTAGTTTCAATTACCATCAGTTGAAATCGTATGTTGGGTGCACATGTTAATCATTCAGTGATTGAGCAATTGATGACTACCGAATTGTAAAAAAGAAGTTACCTAGAAGTTCCCTTCTCCCGAAACCACAGAGCTGATGAATGTAATGAGATCTGGAATGATGAAGACTCAGCTGATCAGAACTCACACACAAGCTGTTGCAAGCCGATCACTCAGAAGTGTCGATCAGCTGCTACGTTGATTAATACTGTCCCCCGTTGACTGACGTTCGTGTGATGATTATCACGCTTTAAACAACGCCACCGTTCCTGACAGGCACCCAATTCCTCACATTCACGATTTTCCATCGGTCTGCACGGTATGACCATTTTCTCAAAGCTTGATTTAGTTCGGGCATATCACCAGATCCCCGTGGCCCCGGAAGACGTAGCGAAGACGGCAATCACTACCCCATTTGGACTGTACGAATTTGTCCGCATTCCATTTGGGTTGTGAAAAGCAGCTCAGACCTTTCATAGGTTCGTGGACCAAGTCCTTCTTGGTCTACACTTTGTGCTTGTCTAATATTGAAGACATTTCTCGTAGCGAGCAAGGACGAACATCGGCACATGTCACAACTAAGTGCAGTTTCGAACGTTTTGATCAGTATGGCATAACCCTAAACCCGATGAAGTGCGTCTTTGGAGTAGACCACCATAGATTTTTTGGGCCACCGAATCACTCGTGACGGTATTGAACCCTTACCAGAGAAAATCGCTGCCCTTAAAGATTATCCACCACCACGAATCCCAGAAAAGCCTACGTCGGTTTCTAGGCATTGTAAATTACTACTGCCGTTTTATCCCGCAGTATTCGGAGTTGTTGAAACCCCTTACAGATTTGTTAAAGGATAATCCCAAACATTTCGCTTTACCGGCCGGCGGTCTAGGGCTGCATATATTCTCGCAGCCAAATACGCGTTTATCAACAAAAGTGCACGATCCCTGGGATCTACACGCGTGTAGACGAAGTTCGGACTCTCATTTTTACCAGGGCGACGTATGCATCCCTAGTCAGCTGTTGCGCAGGTTGCTGCAGCAGATTTCGTGAACGGTCAAGCTCAGCTTTTTATCATTTCTCTCCCGCAAGCTTCAAAAAGCTCAAACACGCTAGAGTACCTTCGGTCGCGAGTTGCTGGCTAGCTTTCTCGCCACTAGACACTTTCGTCACGTGTAAGAACGCAAGCGTTTTGCTGTCGTAACAGATAACAAACCACTTATTCATTCTTTCGACGCCCAGCCCGACCGTTTTTATTCTTCGCTAAGGAGAATTCGACAGGGGACTACATTACGCCAGTTCACAGCGAAACATAACGATTATATCCGGAGATTAGAAAACACTGCGCGGCTGGATGCCCTGGCCCAGAGTTAGTTTAAGTAGGTTCTACACCAACTGACACCGTCATTTTGAAGGAATTTGAACCCGAGCAAAAAATAAACGACCGGGAATTGGCAGGCAATGTTCGCACCTCTTCTTCGCTCAAACTTCGGGAGTTGCCTCTTGCCAACTGCGAAGGCACAATCATATGCGACACCACGACAGTCAGCCCTCGCCCATTTGTGCCAGTAAACTTCAGACGTTCTGTTTTTAACAGTCTTCACTGCATGTCTCACCCCAGCGTTCGTGCCACCGTCAAGCTGATTTCAGATCGATTTGTATGGCCGAACATGCATAAGGACATACAAGAATGGGCGAGAACTTGCCTTGATTGTCAACGCAGCAAAGTCCATCGACATACCATCACGACCCCCGGCACATTCGCTAACCCCGACGCACGTTTCAGTCATGTCCATGTTGACATAGTCGGGCCGTTACCGTATTCAAAAGGTCATCGGTATATCTTGAAGTGTTTGTTGATCGTTCCATCTGATGGTCAGTTGGTAATAACTCTCCCTAACACAAAAATACCGAAACAGTTGCACGAGCGTTCATGGACGGGTAGATTTCAAACTATGGTGTTCCAACTACTGTAACCACTGATAGAGTCACACAATTTCAATCAGCGCTGTTCAGAGACTTCAACCGGTTACTGGAGTCGATCAGCATCAAAACCATGGCAACAATCCAGGCCAGCCAAAATGGTTCTCGTCGAACGCTTTCATCGTTCACTGAAAGCGCCGCTCGGAAACACCCACTAGACCCCAGCGTTTGGACTCGATAGCTCCCCCCCCCCCCCCCCCCCCCCCCCCCCCCCACCCCCCCCCCCCTTACCCCTTGTCAATGCTTGGAATTCGCTTTGCTGTTTAAAAAAAGACATTGGTTCGCAACGGAACCACAAAAATTAGTTTACGGTACGACACTTTGCCTCCTTGGTGAACTGTTCTACAAGTCGAACGCCAGCCAAACTAATTTTAACGCTACTACCTTCGTGCAACAGTTGAAGTTATCCATGTCAAAAATCCGGCCTCAGCCTACCAGGTTAAACACCAAACAAGAACAAAAGCACTCCAATCTGGACTTTTGTGATTTTGTTTTCGTTCGTGTTGATGCCGTTAAAACCCCTCTCCAAAAACCATACTCCGGACCATTCCGTGTGATTAAACGATTTCCCTAATGTTTTCTGTGATCGATCGAAATGGATCCCACGATACAGTGAGCATTTGATAGACTTAAAATTGCTCATATCGAACCCCACCTAGATCATCCCACCGCTTCTGATATCGATCCTACTCCTAGTGACTTGCAGTCTACTCAGCCCATGTGTAAAGAACAGCCCGTACCTTCTCAATCTAACCTGAAAACCCCGTTGATCTTCCCGCACTCGCTCAGGCCGAACGGTCAGATGGCCAACAGTTCTCAAAGAGTATTGTGCCTTAACATTTCCTCATTTTTTATCGAGCACTTTCATTCTAACGCTCTAGGGGGAAATTCTATAGGGTGTTGTACATATTTTCATAGTTCGCTTTATTTTTATATACAGTCTACAGCACTTGTTCTTGTACAAAGTGAACACCACTTGTTTGAATTGATTCTACTTAGCAATACACTTTTGGTGCGCGCGTCTCGTCTCCTTGGTGCTCCTGTTTCACATAGATCGGGATTGCCTAGAGTGTGCTATTCAGCGACTGTACTTTTAACTGACTATTCGCGCTTATACCTTTGTATAGGGCTAGTCCCTTACAGTAGATTGCTTAGTGCCGCCCAGACTTCTGTTCTGATATTCCTTGTTTTCGTAGTCCAGCACGCGACAATGATGTGGGACTGCGGTTGAACGGCTTAGGCAAGATTTTACGCTTACTTGTGCTGGCACGCAGTGTGGGTGTTTACTATTGATCCACTTCTACCGTACTGTATTGCGAGTGCTTTCCATAACATTTCTCCAATCGTGCTTGTAGACGATGAAACACATCCGTTGTTTGAATCACTTGTGACCAATATGCAAACCGTCGGGAATGCTAAAACTATTGCCGGTAAACAAGCGGCACATACAATACTCCATAGAGTATTTGCTAATTACTAACAGTGTTTCATCGGCATGCAATAATGACGCATCAATTTCTTATGTCGTACGAACTGATCTTGTAACGCATAGAAAATTTGTGCACACGAGGCTGCAACTCCAGAGCAACTGTGATCATCTCGAATACTCGTGAACATTGTGAATTGAAATTCCTCAGGACTTCTGTGCCTTCAATAGCATTTATGGTAAAGACATATTTTGTTCTCACTGATAACCTAATTGGCTCACAGGTAACCACTACAACTCTGAATTCGAATAGACTGGACAAATGATAAATCCACGCTGACCATCCTCTATGCGTTTACTCGATCGCATTACCTGCCGCATCAACCAGCCCCAGTTCCCGTTTGCTCATTTACGTGGGACTGAACATTGACTATGCGTCATATCACATTAGCCTGTCTGGTTTCACTTGTATGCGCACGAGTACCTCAGCCTCCACCGACACAGTTTGTCCACTATGAGGAACAGAAAGTGATAGATATACCGGATATTGGGAATCAACGCGAGATATGCGCGACTTTACTTAGAACTCACGTACCGTGAAACCGTTCGGCTGTTTTGCTCGTAACTAGATATACGAGCAACTTCCCAGGTAATGCGTTGAGAAATAATACGGACTTGTTCAGACTTAGGCGTTACGAAGTTTAGTTTACTCAGCCAAACCACTTAGCGATTCCGGCCCATATACGATCTGACAGCAAGAGTTAGAAACAAGTCTGTTGTTTCCTATCTGATCTAAGAGTTCCTAACCACGTGCTACTTACCGGAACAAATCGGTTCATTATTGTGAGATGTGCAGATTGAATTTGCCTTGATAACATCATCGTACTCGAAAGTAAACAGCATGTATTGCACAAAAATATGCATTCAATTCGAAATGACGTCCGTAAACAAGAGTGTCAAAAAGTAAAACGTAGCAAATAAAGTTGCAAAATATAATAAAACACATTATTAATCAGTTAAACGGTTGACTAGAAGACTAATGTAGGGAGTGCCAATAAACTCCAAAATGAAATCATTGGTCATGCGAGCATGGCATTTGTTAGAATTAAAAACAGTAAATACATCAAAAATAAAACTGCGGAAGGCAAGTGACGGATCTCTAACGCACTATGAATTTAGAATGAAGAAGGATTTGATTTAAAACAAGTGGCATACATCCAAACTTAAAGCATGCAGATGATTAGCAAACAGAATGAGACCTAATAGATATACGTACATACACATACGATAGGTAAACATGCGTTTGGATCATTTGCATTTAGAATACAATGTTGCATAAACGGTTTCTGACGGTTAGAAGAATGATGAACTGTTCGAGTTAAGATGATAGGAAATTATCCGACCTCGTTTGACGACGAAGAAGCACGACAAAGAGGCAAAGGGTGAACACAAGCAGTAACGTGAGGATCCCATAGACAACGGTTGCCACAAGCGGAGCGAAGGGACGATAGATAAGCAGCGGTGAAGCTAAAACAAATTGAAGTGAGGAGCACAAGACGATTTCATAAACACGATCAGATATAGCAGAGATTCTCACATACCGTCTTATTCTACAAAGCACAATCAACATGAACTGGGTGAAGTCGGGAACACAGTTCGAGCACACAGGTTGTTAATAGAAACGCTGTATAACTAGATGAATACCAACAGGGCAATTATAAGTGCTGAGAGGTTATCCGATTAAAGGTAATTACACACAGTCATCCTGATCATACACTATATGACCAAGTACACCACTGCCTGGAACATTATAACGATCTAAATCCGAAAAATGACTTTCCGCATTATTATCTTCAGAAGCGCATGAAGATGACGTTTTTGAATCAATATGGAAAGAAATCCTATCAACAGATGCTATATATTTCAGGTTGTTAGCCTGTACAGCTAACAGGTACAAGGACTCAAAATGATTTTTGTTACGAACAGTTCAAGAGGCACATTTCTGAAGCTGACATCCCTTCGAAATCGACTTCATCATTAGTTGCCGAACAATGACAGTGGGGGTAACATTCGAAATGATGAGTTTCGTGTTAATGAAAGAGTTTCCAGCTTACATGCAGTAAGGGAATAAGGTACCATGCGACAAACATATCAGGCTGTCCAGATCTAGACAGAAGCTGTCACAACAATCGGGTGCAAATCTGTTGCCGTGAATCAAAGCTATATGCACTAGGCAAATCGTCAGAGGGCAGAGCTTATGACGTGTAAAGAGTAAGCTGACTGGCTCGCAACTAGCCAATAACTGAAGTGAAACGCGTAAACCAAAGTTATCGATATAGAACTGGATGCAATTACGAAGATCTAAAAGTGTTATTATATAAATGTTTTGAGATAATTGTATAAACTAGTAATCATAAGTGGATTGTGACCGTCCATATAAACAGGAAGTTAACAAGTTTCGCGCTAGCTGGTTCACCAACCGGTGTTTCAATACAATGTTCCTCTGCTCATGATGTCATATTGAGTTGCATTTATTGTTCTCACCTATAATAGTTTATGTTGGTCGGAGAAATAGTTTGCCGACTGTACTGTTGATTCATAATAAAAACTATATCCATAAGAAAGATTCAGAATAGATATAGGACCTACATAATATGATGCTAAACACACGATCACAAAATTGCGGTCCACTTATTTAATGACATTTTTGTAGCCAAATCAAGTTAACAAGTTTTTGAATACCTGATTGTGATGTTGTTTGTGCTGCTGAATCATAACCTGATTTCACAACACTCTGTTACCTAACAAAATAATTGTAGCTCCCGCTTCTAATAATTATAGCATTTAGTTTGGAAAGGGACCAATTGAAAAGTTCATGGGGGTTTGAAGGCTGAAGGTAATTTCCTTCAATCAAAATCCCCTAAGTACATATAAATAATCACTGTCAACTACTGGAATAAAGTTGAGGTCGGATATCTCTTAAACTTCTGTAGTAGATTCCACATATGTGCCAGAACACCTGGACGATATCCAGGTTCGAAAGCAATGTGATTTAGGAAAGGAAAATAACTGCCTCCACTCAGACCTCGTGTTCTGGGGTCTGCCAAGATGGATGGAATGCATTCTATTCCAAATCAACCGCATCTTCCAGAATAAAATAAAGTTGTATGGTAAATCTACTCTAATTTTGCTTCTACTGGAATAATATATCAGTATTTCACATCTTCATCTTGGGCGCTGATAGATTTCAGGACTTCATATATTCGATAAGAGCTTGTTATTGTTTGCACTGTCGACCTAACATCATATGTGAACACTCCTGCCATCTACCACTGCTTCAAAGTTTGCTCAAAAAGTTTATTGATTTCAGTGATTTCAACACGTAGAACAGTCCTAGTCATTAAGTGGGGTTAAAAGGACAGTTACTATATCTCTTCTCGAGGCGACCCAGCAATCTGAGCATTACCCACAGGGGAACATGGCTGAGAGTTTGTGTGATAATTCAATCGTGTCTAATGTAAGTCAATGGTGAAGTGATCAACACCGTTGCTTCATAAAAGCGTGATCCGGGTTCTTATCCCGGCCACGTCAAAGATACGCAATATTGACGAGCTCTAACAAGAGCGAAACTCGAGTACAGAGTTTCATTTCAGAACAGGCTGGCTCGAGAGTTTGTGCGAATGAGAAAGTTGTGATCAATCGTGAGTGTCGTTCAATTTACAGCTGTTAAGCACACAATTTTCGAACTTGTGTATCAAAGCGATCGCCAGCACGAGACGGCATGAGTTATCACGGCATGGTTACCACGATTTACTTCCAAGTCCATGAAGGACGAGAGAAGCAGTATATATTCTATTTCAAAGTGGTCTAAGTTTGAAGGTTGCCCGAGTGTGGAAACCAGAGTTACGCAATATTTGGGAAACAAATTAGGCACAACTAGGGTGCACGGACAAGAATATTATTTTTGAAAATATAGCCAATTTAAGGTCTAAATTAACTCCATTTGCGGTAGGTAACAAAGATGGGTTTTGAGGTAGCAGACGGCCAACGAAAACACCAATGCGTTGAAAAAATGATCACTACACTACGGCTGTTGACACGCTAAATCTCAAGGTACGCACATGCGATCGTGCGGCAAGTGAATCAAAGAAAACAAACTCACGTGGAACCAACTCAGCCAGTTTGTAAAAGCGTTCACGCCAAAATGCCATATGCAAAGGGCGAAATTTGTATCTCATGCCACTGTTCAAGTAGATGAACAGATAACCCTCTTCAGACGGTTTGTAGGGTCTCCATATGACATTGTCTACAGCCTTTGGCGTCGGGTTGCTGGAGAAAAGTGAACGCACTTGATCAGTAATTAATGAATTCTGCACGACATTGAAGAAGAAACGTTTGAAGACACAGTTAATGGTTCTAGAAAAAATTAAGTTCACAATCTACCTAAACAACCTCTCGTGACATGCATAAATACGGCTGACGGAGGGTAGACCAGATTCAAAATGATCTTTCGTCGTTCGGTCTTCTGAACGCAACTGTAGAGAGCTGAAATCACTAGTTACGTGTCTGCCTTAACAGATTTAAAGAGACCTAACTTGGAGTAACGTTTCGCCATCAGACAACTTAGTCAATGATCTAGACAAGCGCGGATGAACCGATAAAACTTATGGTAGACTTCCAAAG
>LOND01001158.1:0-50815 GCA_014220965.1 Paragonimus kellicotti
TACACGGTAATGTAAACAGTCAGCAGGGCTGGATTAACACTTTATCGGGGAGAAAAATAACTGGGAGTAATATACTGAAGAATCTCCAAGACGTGAAAGCAACACAGTAAGTTGCATACTGAAAGTTTACTCTGCCGTGCAATCTAACTATCCAAATATTTCAGCAACCACGTCGCGGTACAAAATTTCTGCCGTGGGGCCAGTTACAGTTGATGGGAACCTTGACTCACACTTTGCTGCTCCCGGTAAACCTGACGACCGAACTGCCTTCAAATCATTAACTTACAGTGAATGCATTATTACAGATGTTCCGGCTGATATTATGGACATACGCTTACATTTATTGTTGATCGAACTCGTTTGATCATCCCGGTCCTGGTAGTATCTCTGTGGATTTGGTTAAGGTCCGCTGGATTATTTTCAAGATGGCTATGTTTGGTGTAATTGACATCAAAAGGTGGCCCTTCGTTCTGCACTTTTTTTAAACAGGCCGCATTAATCACCATCATTTTTACTTCAGCTAAAGGTGAATGGGTGTTAGACCGAGTGTTGTCATTATAAGAGAGTCCGCGCTAGACACTGCACTCAAGTGGTAGCGCCGATCTCGTCGACGAGACCGTCCACGGACGGTTACACACTCAGGTACTGCCGGGTGGAGTTTTCAGCCCGCTGAAGGTACATATAGACAGAAACTCGCTCAGATGTCACGGTTGCATAGTTCCTGGTTTGCGAGCCTGCCTTACCAGCCCGAAATCTGCACAAGTGGAGAAGACCGAGACGGCGCGCAGTAACTCCCGTCTATTAGTGTTGACGAATGAAATTGCAAGTGGGTTTGATGGTTTCAAACAAGTGTACATATTAGGTTAACAAAAAACAGAATTTATTCAGAAACGTACCAAAAAAGGACTTATGAAACGTGAGAGTAACTCATTTGAATTGGATGGAATTATAGACACTATCACGAGGTTTGGGGATTATTATTCAGTCTTAATACAAAAGATCAAAAACACATATAAGGAATTTTTGGCCACACAACCAGTAGCAGATAAAAAGAAAAACCCATACCATTAGAAAAAGAAGTAGAGAGTCAATACTTCTATTATATTACCAATTACTTCGTAGGGTACAAGCGGTAAGGATCTAGCATTGGGTGTTGCGGGGGAGAAAAAATAATAATGACACTGGGCAAACAAAAACAACAGACCTTCACAAAACGATGAAGGAGATATCCGAGCCTTTAAATCCGAATTCCAAAAAAGGGTTAGCATTCATCGGAAGAACAATTCGTCGCGCGTGTAATTCCAATGATCACGTCAGTCTTTGGAAGCCGGTTCCCTTTCATACGTGAAAGGAATTAATTTGAACGGCCAACTTTTCTGATTGGTTGAAGGATAAAAATCTGTTTTCAGACTAATTAATACTAGAATATGCGGACTCACGAACAGCTCATAATTATAAAGTTTTCGATATGGCAACGTATACATTTACATAGAAGGGAGAGAACTAAATGCATCGATATTTCACTCATAATTATATACGTATATCCATGTCTGTATACACATGCGGTTATGAGAACTCATGGTAAGATATGTATATTTATTACCTGACCATACATGATTCCATATTCATGGGTATATATATTAAGTACATTTGGAGGAACCTTACTGCATTTTAATGCATATTTTTCCACATATACGGGCTGCTAAGTACGCAAACTTACGTACATCCCCGAATGAACTCCAGGGCGCGTCACTGAGATGATTGCGAACGGCATTTTGCGAGATAATGTAAAATTATCGTATTTATATATACTTTTAGGTAAGATTGTTTTTACCTTTTCTCTCGAACTTGATATAACTTTCATTTCAATGATTTTCAGAAATGTTCGTATGAGAGCAAACCGGCTCTCTCAGTCTTTGAGAAAAAGACTCGCGGTTTCTTTCGAAATGATTTCCAATGTAAGGAGAAGAATAATCAACGAGAACGCAATAAATAAAGGCATGGAGCGTGGGCAACAAATTTCCTGCAAACACACGACCGCCGTCATATACTGAACCAATGCAGTTACTTACGCCAAAGGGTTCAAGATCACGGACGCTGTGGAAACAACAGTGATGTAGGTTGTGCGCTGTGATGAGCAATGACCGTTCATGGACATCGAAGGCGTACAATTTAAATTTGGACGAATCGTGACCGTCAGACACTGTTGAATGGTCCGTTGTTGGTACGGCTTCTGGCCGACAGGTGAGGCGGCTGATGTACGTGAGCAGGTGGGTGCATCCCCTTGAAGGTCGTAGTGGTCCGACGAGGCTCACATATGCGTGTTCAAAGCATTTTTCAGAGTTGAGGATATCAATGGTATTGGAAACATGCGCAGGGTTGTGCGTTTCACGTCATCCCTGAATATTCTATTGGACCGTTGGAGTGTGACCATATCGCTATGCGAAATCGGCTGGCTGGTTCTGGAAACGTTATACATTCGTGACTACGTATCCGCGGCAACGTTTGTGCTCTCAGGACGCGGAGGACATCCAGAGATTACTGGGCTGTGTAGTCTGGCGATCAGATTTTCTGTGGCTTATGTCTACCGGATTAATTTCGCAGAACGTGTTAGAGTTTCGCGACCTCTGAAAAGGACAAATCACGGCCCCCGATTGCTGGGCGTAAATAACGCACGGCCTTATAGACATAGTTTACGACCGAAACTGCTATAGTGCGTTTCGGTATAACTGAGGTGTTGACATATAAAGGTCAATTGGCTGCCACGCCTCATGAATTGCGAACTGAACACCTGCACCGACGGACGTGTCGGTACATCTGTGACAATACCGGCCTGTCCTCCGGTTGCAGATAGCGCGGCACGGTTGTGAAGATGAGTGCCTCCTTCACGCCACTGGAAGCCATGGTGGCTTTCGAGTGCAGGGTGCAACTTACTGTAACAGACTGCATAGGCTTTGCGCAGTTGGGAATGAACCGACAACAGTAATTTACGAGTCAGTTGAAGCGACGGAGTCTGGAAACCATGTAAGGTACACATTCGGACAACCTCAAACTCAGAGTCGAGCGATTTGTTGCCGTTCCCCACAGTTTTCTGACCTAAATAGTTCAATTATGTTTGACGGAGTTCGAGTTTAGCTCAGTTGATCTCCAGGCCGTATAAGGCTGGACGTTGAAACAACGTTTGCAGGTGGTTGATATGATCTTCCAGAGATGGCATGACCACGGAGGTAAGAGTTAATCATGCATAGGTAAAACCGAATAATTGGGTGACTTTGATGATTAGACGATGGAACGCCTATGCGATGTTTCGGAGACCGAAGTACATTTGCAGAACTTCCAACAGACCGAATTTTGTGGTGATGGCCGTTCTGGGTATAGCCACTTGCGTTACTGGTATTTGTTAGTCGACGTGAGCAAGTCGAATTTTTTTAACAGTTTATTCCGTTTGCCAGACTGACTGATGGTGAGATCGTTTACATGTGGCACGGGACGCTCATCTGGAACGGCCACATCAGCCAATACACAGTGGTCTTCGCAGAGGCGCCAGCGTTTCACCGTTTTCTTTGGCACCACATGCAAAGGAGATGCACAAGGCAATGTCAGTCGTACACACAGTCATGTTGTGGTGGTATTCTGTACGAGCGGCACGAGTTTTTTCATCGCGGTCGCTAGATGACATGCTGGCCTGCCGAGCTGACATGATGGAAGGCGGCCGTGACGACTACAAACAGCCCGTTTGAAAAAGTGTCAAGTACGTTAACTCACAAGAAAGTGCAGCGGATATGTCGTCATAATCAGGCTGAACGAGCAGTTGACTGAGGATCGAAGTCGAAGAGAAGGTAACAATAGTCGATTAACAAGCTCGCTAGTTTAGACAAACATGTAGTCCGCTGAAATGAAGTTTTCAAGTCGATGCCAACTGAATGCGGATATTTGGAGGCAAAGTGGTATTTCCGAAGTTTTTGCGAGATACCAAAGTGCATACTTCGGCTGGACTGGTTAAAGTTTACTGGTTGTTGTTGTGAGGAAAATCGATTATGCCCAAAAATTACTCACAGTCTCACTTCCGTTGAAACGGAACACAATTTTTGTTTAGAAAAACCATGGTTTTGGACTCCATCGCAGATTCTATGTTGTGCAGATGTTATCATTGTGATTTTCAAAATGGATTACATGAACTTATCTCACAGGAACGCTCAAGTATACGTAGTTTTGGAGATGAACATGAAACTGCATTTCATGAGCATATGGAGTCTGTTGTATTCCACAACCATTACAGTTTAGTGGTCAAGTCAGTACTGTCACGTTCGCGGGTTAATTATCTATCCTGACCAAATGTTTAACTTGCCTCCGTTTTGGTATTCCAGGTGGACGTTCGTTGAGGGAATGTTATTCCTAAAAATGATCGTACATGAAGTTATCAGATACTTGTTTCTATCTTTTGTCCACAAGGGACTGTAAAATGCACAGTATATCCCGCTGTACCGAGAAGAACCTTCGGAAGGTGATTCGGTCTGCTTCAACGTATTCTATATAGCATGGTTGAAACCGCGTGATGTTCGTACAAAACATCTACCTAGAACCCTATGAGCCCAACCTGCCTGACAATAACTTGATATGTATTTTTCACTACTTGACGCTTCAAACGCCAGTTATCTACCCTGGTGCTCGAAGGTAATCTGGCCGAGATGTCACCCAACAGAATTTAAGACGATAAGCACTGTATATTCCGAACGATTCAAGCTGAAGTTTGTCATAACTTCCCGCGTGTCTTCTGTCGGTGTCCTTACCGTGGAACACACCTGGACGTTGCTCGTAACAAAAATCAGTCGGATGGAACATCTGCTATTGTCAAAGCATAACTCAAATTTAGATATTGTTCGTAGTGTCGGTCGGTTGGATGGAACTCCTGGCTAGACACTCCGAAATCTCAAAGTTTAGGGCGAACAGATGGGAAATTGAAATGATACTGACCACTTGGCAAAACCTATGGCTGACGGAAACGCCCACCACTGATCAGCAGAGTCACAAATATTCACGATGCGAAACTGACCTGTTGCAACTGAGGTGGTACAAGTAAAAATCGATGTTATCCTTGAAGGAATAACAATGTTCAAGTTGTGTCAAAAGCTATCCGTTATGTCTAGTTGATTGCGTATACGTGATAATCTAATCTCAAGCACGGTGATTGAAAATAAACTCGCTAGTACGAGGTTTTCAATAACAGGGTGGGATGAGCATACGTGATCCACCTTATCAGTCACATTGATAACATCTACACGACTTAGAATCTACGATGGAGTCCAAAACCATGGTTTTTCTAAACAAAAATTGTGTTCCGTTTCAACGGAAGTGAGACTAAGTAATTTTTGGGCATACACGATTTTCCAGCACAACAACGAACCAGTAAACTTTAACCAGGTGCCTGAGGCCGAAGTATATGCGAACGTTCTGTACTTCTGTCGGCAAAAACTTCGGAAATACCACCCCGCTCCCAAATATCCGCTCTCAGTTTGCATTGATCTCGAAATACTATTCCTTTGAATAAGAAAGTTGTCCGAGATTTTTTTGGAGGCAAGCTTCGAAAACTAGTCCAATGTGTACTCGAATGTTGACGCCTGCGAAGGCATTTGTGTATTCACAACACTAGATACTGAACGAATTCCACGCCGCAGATCTACTTTCTGCGCTAGACAGCCGGCTTCAAAGGTGCGTACTGAGGTTTCTCTGGCAATCTGGGGAGTTGGAAATCACACAGCAAGGTTAAAAAACGCAACATACAATTCTTATCGTGTATAGACAATGGGCGACCAAGGATAGTAATGTCAGCGGCAACTGTCGCGTTCCACAAGGCAATTGGAAAGTGCACGGTTTCACAGAGTTCCTTGGCTAAGTGCGGAATTCGTCGTGAGGCCAGGAATGCCCTGTTCTTGGCGCTACCTAAAACAATAACGACCTTCGGAAGTGCGGCGGGATTTGGGGCTTTAAGAGCCCGAGTTTTTTTCTCGAAGTCCTCCACCTTGCTTACGTGAGTCGGCGGTTATGCACCCTGGTTGTATTTTAAACCTTTGTAGATTCTGGAGATGCTGGATGATTGAGTCGACACATCTTGTCAGCTCCCCTGAAGAGCTCTCTAATTTGAATGGGTAGATGGTTGCCTGCGTGAAATACAGCGTTTAAAAGTGACATACAAGCATGTCACCGACGGCGTTTCCCCCCCGTTTATCTCGACTTGCGGGATCACTAAGATAGGATTAGACGTAACAGCTCGGGATCGCTGGGTACTTTTTCCGGTCGCTCTTTCACAGTATGATAACCACCTCGGAAAGCTATCATCACAGAGTGTCGTAGGGTTAAATTTTAATGGTCCGACCACTAAATCCCCGAGGATGGGATCGACCGACATAGACAGCGTGGTAGCCCGTTCTGTGAACTTCACTGTGGGGTTGTGATATGCGTTAACTGGAGTAACAGCTCAAACCGTTCTAAGCAACACCCTGGGCCGTCTGGAACATACTCAGGGACAAGAAAACTTCCATCGCTTGCCATCAACGTCACGCGGTTCCGATTCAGGGAGCAGTGTACCATGTTGCCCGGTTATGGTGCATGCACAACAGTATCTACAAATGTAAGTGTTCAGAAAATGATAGAACCGGGACGCGTAATCCACTGATGTGGAAATGTACAAACAGTTGTACAAATAACAATTCACATGTGGCATACAAACTGATTCGAAATGAATGCCGGACTGCAGTTGGAATAAATAGTGGAATGGGTTGACCAATATCGCGATACTAGCTTCCCAGAACTCCCAGCGTCGAGCTAACACGGATGGAGGAATTCTCATGCAAACATTGCCAACTGGTTTACTCGTTATGAAGACAAACAGATTTCAAGTGCACGTTATGCCGCCGAGGTGTCGAAAATGAGAGAACCGCCGGTGCAAACAAACGCCAACCGCCAGCAAACACGAATTTTTGCGGGAACTTCCGTAAACCTTCAGATGGGTCAGGATAGGTGGGTGTTCTTCCAAACATTAACGACGGAAGCGTTGTTACCTTGGAGGATGTAACTAACAACACTGGTGGTGACGTAGGCTTATTATTCGGCAACCAATGAGGCTGCGGTACACATATTAGCATATTAATTCTTGCGTTAGCTGTTTGTGGGAGTCCTGCAATCAGAAGGTTACATGGATGGGCACGATGATTTCAATGAGACAAACCTCACGTCATAGGGATTCTGGGATTTTTGGATTTCGAAGACGGCCGCGCTTTACCGAATTCCCAAACAACTCACTCATAACCATCGATGTCCTTCCGTTATGCTCGGCCTTTGTTTGTCCTCATTAAAAATACTGTACCAATGCTCGATCTCCCCATCTCATGTTACAAACTTCTGTCCTCGGATAAGTAGAAAGGCTTCCCACAGGTATACTGTAAGATGTGAAGTACCTAATCTGCGAGAGCTCTCTGAGATCTGTGAACCTAATCGCACCTGTACGAAGGTGGATGGGAGGGGACCAGATTAAGGTATGAAACATTACTCAACATTTCGACAAGGTTCTCCGGTCTCTTTGTTTTTGGTACGGCAGGATTGAGTTTCAAGTGGCCACAGAAAAACGAGATGAACATGGGTTCCGCCGAACCTGGGTGAGTGTTGGCGGCTGTTTACCTATTGCTCACCATATGTTCAGAAGCGTACGGTCACCCCTCCCTACTGGAGGCAAAATATCCACGCGGTTGATGTCGGACTCTGGTGCGGAGAACACTAAATCAACTTGAATCGGCATCCGGTCTGCAACCGCGTGGGAGCTCCATGTGCTGGTACAAGCACATAGCGTCAACGACTAGTCACAGCAGTGTCTCCGAAAAACGGTCTGAACCACTAGCGCATGCTGGCGTTCTCCAACTGATGTGGGGTGCGTTGAAGTCTCCCAGTATCAAGCAGTGGCTAGCTAATTCGAAAATCCTTAGATCGTCTAAGAGTTGGGCTGGAAGTGATCCAGGTGAGTGATATATAACATCGATGTAGCGGAGCTGTTCGGTGTTAACTCTACCTTGAATCACAGTCCCTTGTAACTACTGTCAGCGTAGGCTGTGGCTGGCACAAAAGTAGCGGGAATGTTATCACTTGCCAATCACTGACATTAAATTGGCCCGAGCAAAAAAGAGTGTTTCCGGGCAGTAGAAACGAGCGTCTATCACCTCCTCCAACAACCACGTCTCAGCAAGGGCCACGACTGCGGGTCTATTATTTCTAACTCACTCCACTACCTCGCCTGACTTGTTTAGGAGACTCTTAACGTTTGAGTACACCACTTTCATCCGATCTAGGTTTGTTTCTCTGTCTCTGGAAGGAGAGTGGCGGGAGGTATTGCGTGGAACTCTGCCGCTCCTTCTGGCCTAAGGAAGACAAGGGAATACATGAGGCTTCCATTGGACTTGAGGTTTTCTCCGCTTGACCTGGAAATCCTAGATGAACAAGCCGGACTCTCCATTTTTTATTTTATCATGCAGCTCCTCCAGGGCCACCTTCAGGCGTTCACAATCCTCTGAGGCTAGGTATCTCGCTATGCGCACGTCCACACAGCGCGATTTTGACGACCGCTGCAGAAGCACGCGAGCTTCAGATGCAGTTCCCAGAACGACTTTGAGTGACCTCTGTGACGTATTAGTACGATGCGCTTGCCGACAAGGCGAGCCGCTGTGCGTACCGTAATTGTCGCAGCTAGATCTTCCTCTTCAACCGTGAACATCTTAATTAAGCAAATCACGAAAAGCGGCAATGTCGTGATCCAGCCTTGACTGAGAAGTTTGGGTGGCAGCCTCAGGAAGGTTAATACTATCACACACTGATCGCGTGGTGGGTGTACCTTCCTAGATCCTGGTTGGGCTCTCACCACTGTATGTTCCGGAACCTTCACAACTACATCCTTCGGGACTTTCGCTGCCACATCCCCCGTGTCCTTCGCAACCACATAAGCAAATGTCGGTCCAGAAAGAGCTGGGGCGCGCGCATTCGTTGCCGGTTCTGCGATAACCCCTGCAGGTTGGCTACGTAGCTTTTGATGCGATGAAGGACGTAAAATTCATCTCAAATTCAGATAGTGACTGCTGAGGAGGACTCAATCTGACACCTACCGGGCAACACTTCAGGCAACAAAATTTCAGCCGGTCCGAACGACTCCTCTCAAGACAACTGTATAGTTCAGCGGTAACTGAAACACATGTGCAGTGTAACCGGCAGTCACAGATTCCGCACTGTAAAGCTTGAGTCTGTTTCCCGATACTCCCTTCAAATTGTAGACACGGCGAGAGTTCCTCAACCCAGGTAGCGACGACCGACTCATGAGTGACTCATGACCGTCTCACGAGTGACTCATGAGTGTAACAACTGAACACTTTTGAGTCACTCATGAGTCGGTCGACGGAAAAATTTTTCGTAGCCCTTATTTCGTTACGAACGGTTTTCGGCACGTTTCCTACATGACGCCGTAAACAAACACGACTTATTTGCTAGCTGAATTCCCAGGAATATCACGACGGCCTAGTACGGTTGATATCACCATATCGGGAAAATTGTAGAAGACGACTTCGAAATGTAAATAGTTTATGCAAGCATGATTAAATGTACAAAATTTAAGACGATTCATTCGTCTTCTGCATGTTCCGCTTCTCTTTTATCCTTTGAAATCTTTCTCTTGCATTCTGTACCCAACGTTGTACTTTTTCCTTTCACAACCGCATGAGACACTCCGACGAACTGATGTTTCATAACGGTTTCTGTAAGGTATGGAAATTATTTGGTCAACGTACAACTTACCGACGAGTGCGGACGCAAACAGAGTAGATGCTAAGGAGAATCTACTATTCACTCCTCGCCAATTGATACCGGCAGCCAAGTCGTCTGTCATGGTCGACTTCATTAGGTTGGCGATGCAGTCGGAGACAGATTTGCCGCCCAACTTGGACAGGTAGTTAATCTAATGACAGTAAACAAATGGTGAATGCAATTACCAGCAATGGATACGTTTCGCCGTCCTCCAGCTTCACGTTTAGCAACTGAATATCTTCAACCGTCTGCATGGGGAAACGGACGGGAAGCGTGGGAGATGTTGAGCTGCTATCTACTACATGTTGATAGCGTAAGGCGTTCAGCTCCAGGCGGATGGCGTGCATTTCCTCCCGTAAGCGGACGTTTTGCGTAATCAAGTTATCCATGGTGTTATTAATTCTGGAAAGCTGGTCAGTGACGGTCAACATTACGGCTAGGACAGATGAGGGACAAGCAAGTTTTGTGATTACCTTCTATTTTTCTGAGATGTTCGTGAGGGAAATTTTTGAAACCTCCGAACTTCCTTGGTGATAAACTGTTGTTCCATGTGCATATGAAAATGAGCGGGTTGTAATGGAAAACAATTACCTGCGTGCCCATCGCCTCTACTTAATCCAACCACGTAGGACGAGGATTGAGGGGGCGGCGTCTTCATGAAGGAACTATATAACGATATTAAATTCTATATAAGCATTTCACCTGCTGGCAATGGGACTTATCATTGTGGGGACGTTTTCCAAGAGGACAGGGGTAAACGTCCTTTTAAAGGTGTCTCTATCGACATGTTGCTCAACGGAGGTGGAGAGAAGTCGATGTCAACGGAATATTTCATCTTTCGCGGGAATGCTGTCAGCTTCGTCCGTGAAGTCTGACCTCACGGCAGGTATTCTACGTATATTGCATTAGGATGTGTGATAGACGTACATTTTCGCTTTCCTTGTCGATCCATGGGGCAGTGCCATCCGTCGATGGGATTTCCGATAGCTGTTCAAGGAAGCCTTCATATCTACAGGCCATCTCGAAATTGTCTACAAACAGTATTTATTTTAAATTATGCTTACCGGTGGTTCTGTGCACTTTCACTTTGTATAGTTTGCTTCCTTGTGGAGCAGACGCTCCTTCCAAAAGCAACCTGTTATGTTGCTTACTGCTCACTCCAGGCCACAAAGTGTAGCCAGGTTTGGTAATCCACGATTTGTGAGCAATGCCCACCGTGTTGTCGTCGAACTCAACAACGTGAAACATCTGAAATGTTGACAGTGATTAAACGCGGTTATAATTTAAACATCGCACTACTACAGGTATATATTAAAAGGAGGAACATTGGACGTGAAACGGTTTATTTTACGATTAAGTACATGTATGTACAATGGGGTAAAAACATGTTGATCATTCAAAGGTAACAGTACTCCTTTGCACTGAATCCTCTCACGATCCACCCAAGTGCTGTCCACATACAGATGGGAACAGACGTAGATGTTAAAGGTGGATGATGGCAGGCAGGTGTTGAAAAAGTCGCAGCAGCTTGCGAATCTTTGAATGCGAATCCTCTTACCCTTTATTGCTGTTATCAGAGCAGGCCTATGTTCGATTAGTACAGCATTATTTGGCCTTTTATCCGTGTACACAGAATTTCGCAATACGAAATGGCAACCCTTCTTTGTTGCCATTCGACGTTACAGCAGGCGGCGTCATCCAACACAGCGGTATTCGCGTGCACGTCCGTCCGATACATCCTTTCCGTAATGCGACGGAAAATCTGTGACGCAGGCAAATTAGGTGAGTGCACGAAACTTCGCAGCTTGTGCATGTACGACTCAAACGGGAATGCTGAATATGAGTCAAGCGTACCATGCACACGCACATCCGCACAGAGGTGCCTCACACAGTGCAAATTGAACACCAACTGCGACTCACCGTATATCCCTGCAAACTGTGACAAGGTTTTCCATAGTAGAGACTCCACAAAGTTTATGTAGTGCTTACACCACTTGGCACTACACAATATATAGATGGAAATGGAGAAATTCAGAAAGTTCTCATACACCTTCTCATCTATCAGACCGCTCAATGCAACCGGCCCAACGTACAGCAGGAACTGTCGGAATTCTGTCGCCTTCCATCGTTCATAGTCCGCGAAAGTACGACATTTACGGGGAAAGTCAGCTGGCATTTGTGAGCGGATAAGTCCAATTCGATTATCCAATTCTTGTTAAGCACGTTGGAACCAAGGCGAGTCTTCAGCTGTAACGGTCCTGATCTCCTAAGTGCGATTATTCTCTTCGTGAGTACCGAAACAAACCATGTGCATGTAATCCAAAGGGAAACATGCGATCATGTCTATGTTCAGCGATTCAAAAGGTGAATCACTTATGTGGTGTTCCGACTGTCTTCTAAACCCGAAAGTAGCATCACTTATCAACCTGTACTTCACGTCGGGGTATAGCATTTTTCTGTTCACGTACACACCGCAAGGCAGTGCACTTCTCACAAGCATAATATCCGGTGTGGTTCTTAACTTGCCGGAAAAATGCCCTGGCGGGCGCATCACCAATTATACAGTCTAGCATGACATCCACGTGGACATTGTAGTTGGACAGCATAACCCCTTCTCTCAAAACAGTTTTCAGATCAGCGACTACATCAGCAAGGTATTCGTGCACATTCCCGGGTTTGCCTTCGCCGCAAAATATTCAGATGACAAACACTGGCGTTCGCGGCACAGTGAGTCTGGCTAAGATAGGCCACAGCGTGTTGGAACAAGATCTCTTGAACAACTGTAACGTCCGTACGATTTGCACCGCCAATTGTTTAGCATCTCCGTCGTCTCGGACAGTTTGTTCAACGCACTTCTCTACACCAAAATGAACACAATCACCTCCCTCAATTACCCTATTTCCACATACACGTGGTGTTTCCAGTTGTGTTCTGACCAATTTATGCGCAACTCGGGCAACAACTCTCTGAAACTTAGAAGTCCATTACATGTTGGGTCGCTTCATGGCGATAGTTCGCCTCAAAGGCCACTTCCAACGCAATCGTTGGTTTGGCTTGTTTGCATTCCATACTGTGCTGATAGGTTTCATTGGAGTGATCTGATTTAATCGGGTTCAGTTGTACGTAAACCAGTATTTTGCGTTAGCCTTCCCCCTATCAGTTCCATCATTTTTTTAAATGTTCTGTGGCCCAGCAGAAGTTCTTGAAGAGGTGGAAAGTTGCAAGCTACTGGCACATGGGGTAGCATGTGAATTGAATAACTGGGTGTCGAGAAAACTTCATGGGACGGACTTCAAGCCACATGTGGGGTTTATATCAGCGGCGTCGTCTGCTGAAACGAAGCAATGCTGTTGCGGAATTAAAACTAACCGCTGCTATCCGATAAAACATCATCCACTGACAGATTACTGCTACTGGTAACAGCTACTCCCTCTCTGAGAGTATGCCAGCAACATTCCTCATGCGCTAGCTTGATGAGACGGTGGATATTCGAACGAGAGCAACCACGGGGCTTTTTTCACACGACGATCAGCCATCTCGCTAGCCAAGTCGAGGTAAAAATGGCCGTTCAGACGGAAATTCCCGCGTCATATTTTATTGCATGCTGACGCGATTAAACAAATATTTTCTAACAAGTAAACAGGCTTTTAGTAATGTAAGTAGACATTATTCAATTTATCACTAAGCAAACAGCAGACAGTCATGTCACAATTGGTGTAATAGAGAAAAAGTTGAGTGACTAACGTGAGACACTCATTAGTCACTCATGAGACGGTCGACCGACTCAATGGGCCACTAGGGAACAGTGCCGAGCGTCATTTTCTGATAACCTGCTGGATAATGCGCCACCAGTTGATGGAACACATGAATTATCAAAGTTGATGGGAGACCAAGTATGGGATTAGCCTCCCAAATTCATTTTGTCTTTGTAATGTGGAAGAAACCACACCACGCGGGAAAGATTCAGATCACGCGCCAAGGATAGTTACTCAGATCTAAAATCATAATCTGGTTTATCTCAGAATCACGTTGACCAAACATGTGGACATCAAGGGGCTCGAACATCCAGAAATTCTTGGACTTGGAATTGAAAATGATCAATTTTTTTATGTATAGTTCACGCTAAATTTTACATTTCACGCGCTACAGCCGGTTCATTGTACGAACAAGGTGTTTCGTAGTTTCAGGCTTTCGGTGGCAATGTCGGACAACCAGCATGATGATCTCATAAGGCAAACGAAAACGGTTGTTCTCACATTACAATCATTGAAGTCTGAACAAGAAAAATCATTAAATGGTTACAAGACTACGTTATCCTCCGGACAAGGGGACGATGAAGTTTTGTATGCGACAGGATCAATCGAGTGGTTAAGTAAAGTGTCTCAGCAAATTGATGGTGGGTTAAGCGATGCTGATGTAGGTCCTCTTCGTTTAATATATGCGATTACTTCCAGGTTCTTATGAAAATGTATGATTACATCCAAATAGTTGAAGCTGAAAAACAAAAGCTGAGGTATCAGGCCCGAAGACTTTTCCAGGAGAACGCATGGTTGCGTGATGAACTGGCTACAACTCAGAGTTTACACCGGGAATGTGAACAGAAAGTGGTTGTTCTTGAGGAAAAAGTTAAGCAACTGGAGTTGACAGCCGAGTTACGAAAATATGACTCAAACGAACCTGCTGATTCTTCCGGTTTAGGCGATGGTGATAATGCCACAGCAAAAACGGCCCTAGACCTTGGCTTCCTTCCGGATGATAGAGAAGATGGTGAACAAGACGGTAAGCAATTGTCGGCCACCTACAGAACTTCTGTAGTGGTCTCTAGTTTAAAGTGTTCGATTGGTCCACTCATTTTTCTTCTGGTCAGATGGAACATGTGGACGTCTACATAGACGTTAATACATATATGTGCACTACATCAAATCCACTGCATGCTACTCCGTAATGTTTCCCACAATCTCCTCACTTTAAAAACTACTTCTGTTAAGCTTGTGTTCGAGTTTCCTGCGACCTCGTCCCTGCATATTTCTCGCTGATTGTTAACGATGGAGTTTATTTCACAAAACCATTCTGCGTGCTTTCTTTGATCGTCTTTCGACTGAGTACGTGATCCTCTGCAGATCCTCGTGGAATTGATAGGAAGTCGACTGTACAACCAGCCGGTTTCTGTCATCCTGTTCCATATTGCGACCTTGAGGGATGGTTCGGCTTGTGCACTGCATCGATCTGAAGGGTAAGGCTGACTAGGAGATCGATCATTCCAGGTGAAACCCTGTCAGATAGGCCGAAAGAAAAGCAGTCAGACGAAAAGCAGTTACACTCATGGGATTGTATGTCGCACTACTGACCGCGTAAGTGTTTAGGTATACCTCACTTTGGCGACAGCATTCTGTGAGCATACAGCAGAACTACTTTCACAAATACGGTACTGCTGTCTTCCGTATCAGGAAGAAGGGGGTTAGAAAAGGTACCCTCAAACAAAGAGCACTCCGATCGCCCAACGGTTGACCGTGACCGCCGGCGTATTATCCAATACGGTCGAAAAACACTCGGTGTCGTTCAAAAGCCTGATGTGGCTTCGAATAAATCCACTGCCCGAAGCACTCATCAGAATCAGATATCGATGTCTTATTCATTGCGACCTCGGACCAAACGAGACCTTCACTGCCAAGCGTGTTGAATTCTTGAGTCACTGGCTCTGGGCAGAGTCCACAAAAAAAACCCCTGTATCCTGTTGTCTCGCAGGTCAGACTTTTGAGTCAGAGACTCGGGGTGGGGTCCCTCAAGTCAATCCCCTTCCGCGGCATAAACGACCGGGAAGTGTCAGAAATTATTTCTCTCTCGATATTGACACTATCCAACCACTATGCCTTTCTCCTTCTATCTTGTCCCCCAAGTTCTCTGCCTTATCTGTGCCCTCTGGTAAAAAACCAAGGCAACTGTTAAACATTGACGCCTTTGTGTCCACACTCTCCGACAAGTCGGTCAACAAGCTGCTCTGGCAAGTACTCTCTCAAGTCTGGAGCTTGATGTGTGCTGCGTGTGCGATACGCGAGTCTACTATTCTAACACTACCCAGTTAAGGACACCTCTAAATAACTGTCGATCCAAGCGCTTCTCTCTCAGGGTTTCTGGTGATGCCGAAGCTGAATCTCGTGGTCAAGCTGGAGTGGGAATCGCACTGAGTTCCAGAGCAGAGCAATGTTTGCTCGATTGGATCCCAGTGAACAGTCGCTTGTGCGCTGTCAGACTCAATACATCGGTTAAAGTCTGTCGACGCAAATCAGAAAGACGTGGTGTATTCACTTTGTCGATGTACGCCCCAACAAATGGCTTTTCGGATGCTATCAACCATGCATTCTACAACGCCCTCGTTGACCTTCTGAAGCAGACCAAACACTCAAACGTCATCATACTGGCGGACGATCTTAATCCTCAGCCTGGTCGTCTGTTCTGCAGAAGAGAAGTGGCTGGGAAGCATGTCTGGTGTCCGGGCACAACGCACTGACAATGACGAAAGACTACTGCAGCTGTGCGCATCTCACGGTCTCCATATTTCGAGCACTGCACTCAACACAGAGAGACGTTGTGTACATGGAGACCTCCGTGTGCTTCTCAGCCGTGGACACAACTCGATCATATAGCAGTCAGTTACAGGTGGCACCACTCTGTTAAAGACTGTCGTGCATTTTGGAGCAACCATCTGGACTCGGACCATGCCCCTTTTGTTTGTATCATTTGCCCAGATGTCACACTCATAAATGCAAGATACTTAACTGACATTCGAACAAAGAGTGTAAAGAACGCTTACCAGAAGGCGTTGGTGAACAAGTTGCCCAGTTCGAGTCAGGTGAGGGATCCTAACGAACACTGGGAAAAATCACCGCAGCTATGAAAACATGCTGTGAAGAGGTATGTTCCGAAGGAGCTGTTCAGTTGCGACAGAACTGGATTTCCGTCACGTCGATAAACCTCATGAACAAGCGTCGCTCGATCCCACCTGGTTCTGAATATGATGACGACCGTCGAGAACTTAAACGCAAGCTGACTAAAAGCTTGCGCAAAGACCGTGAGCACTACTTGGTCGAACAGTCGAAAGAGATGGAAAGGGCCTTTTTATCTGGAAATTGTAGAAGGCTTTTTCCCTGATCCGTGGTTGTACTGGTCGTCGAGTCGGTGTAAGTGAGACCATATGTGAAAAAGATGGTTCACTTATCACCAATCAATCGCGTCGACTTGACAGGTGGGCTGAACATTTTGAAGAACAGTTCAGCTGGCCTCAACCAGACTGTGGATGACAAGACCCGAATGGTCAGTTATTGCGTTCCAGACGGCCCTCCGTCGGAAGCAGAAGTGATCCTGGAGCTAAGTTATTGAAGCGTAACAAGGCTCCTGGACCAGATCTCCTTCTCTTTTCAAGGATGGTGGGGAGAGGTTGATATCAGAACTGACAAAACTCCTCCAGACGATTTGGGAGACTGAAGAGGTACCTCGCGATTGGTGCTTATCAACAGTAATTCCCGTTTTCAAAAAGGGGCCCGAAGTCTATGTGACAACCACAGAGGCATCAGTTTGGTGTCTGTCGCATCCAAGTTACTCACTGGTCTCATTTTACGTCGGCTCACTAAACCCAGAGAAAGTCAGATACGTGAAGAACAGGCAGGATTCCGATCCGGTCGAGGGTGCGTTGACCACATTTTTACCTTGCGACGGATCTTGGAACATCGGCACTATTATAGGCAGTCGACGGTAATGATATTTTTAGACCTAAAAGCTGCTTTCGATTCAGTTGCTCGTAACGTTCTCTGGAACTGTCTTCTTCGCAAGGGAGTACCAGGGAAATACGTGAATCTGTTGAGATCACTGTATGCTCACTCTGCAAGCAGGGTGAGAGTTTATGGACAGCTGTCTCGGGCGTTCATCACTTCTAGTGGTGTTCGTCAAGGGTGTCCGATTTCCCCCTTGTTCAATTTTGTCATGGACGACATTTTGGAGGTGCGCTTGAGGAACCCAGTTAGCTTCGTGTTCCGCTTTTTCCTGGCACTAGGTTGGTGGACTTGGGGTATATGGATGATTTTGTCTTACTTAGCCCATCTGCCGAAGACATGCAGACCATGCTGAACAAGGTGAATGACCGGGCTGGTTTGTATGGAATGCGCTTCGCACCTTCAAAGTGCAGAAGTGTTACTTCAAGACTGGGGTATCCCCTCTCTGACCTTCTCTGTTGTGTTCAGTCCACTCGAGACTGTGGACGCCTTCACGTACCTGAATAGGACCGTCCCGTCAACTTGTAATAGTGCTGATAAGATATGTGACGACAGCAAGGGGGCGAGTTGCTTTTGCCAACCGCCGTCAACTTTGGCCTCAAGAAGTCTAGTTTTCACTGAGTTCTGTTTTTTTATGATAGGGAAACGTGGCCTGTTCGGAACGAGTATGTAAGCAGACTTGCTGTTTCTAACCATCGTTGTCTCTGCCGATTATCCCACATTAAGTAGACTGATTGTGTAAACAGTATGGTCGTTCGCCGATTCTTATCCCGGAACGCTCAGGATACGCAATGAACTGTCTAACTACTCACGTTGCACAGCCTGCGATGGTTAGGTCACGTACTCCGCATGCCAGCTGAGCGTTTACCGTACCGGGCATTATATACTGAGACCACCAACAGTTGGGTGAAACCACGTGGTGGTCAAGCAACAACGTGGTCACGAAATATGAAGCCGTGACTGTTCTGTTGAGCAAGTAGGTAGGTGTCGCCTATCTGGCTGGGGTCCTCGAGATAACGCAAATCGCGGATTGGAAACGCTAGTTAAAAACACCTAGCCCTATGTTATTATTATTATTATTATTATTATTATTATTATTATTATTGTCACTCGAACCTTTTCAGCAACGTCTTCTTCTAGGATATTTCCACGTCACTGTTGAAGTGAGCGTGGGCCCGAGGCCACAGTACCATCTGGTCAGGCTCATGGCCATTATGCTGACGATGGTGATTTCGTTCCATTCTTCCCTGGTTTATGAAATTGCACCAATTACGCGCGTTTTACATATGAAACTATGAAGCAAGCCACGCATAACAGTACATGTCTCACAGGATAGGAAAGTGGTGTTTTGTGTATAAGGGGCAGCATATGGCAGCCGTGACAGTCAGCGTTTAGTGGGATTTCACGTAGTTTTGGGATGGATGGTCAAGGGGTGATGATGAAGAATTTGAACCAAATTTGCAGGCAACCCTTGTCATAACGTTTCGATTCCAACAGGAAAACCTTGTGTGTATGCCTCAAACCAAAATACTGCTAAGACCGCTCGAAGTAGCCATTTGAGGGGCCCCACGCACTACAACTTCACGTAACAGACCAGAAATTCTTCTGCTCAAATCGGTCACCCTTTCTGTCTATTGTGAATTATATTGTTCCTCATGTTTACAAGGTGCACACTCAGTACTGTTTATGTTGAGTGAATGTAGGCATGCGAGTAGAAACGGTTGTTAACCAAAACAGTAGCAGTTCTGATTCGCTGTATGAAATTACGCTTTGCTGAACTTCCTCAACACTTGCCCTTATCCGTCTTAACGGTGCTTTTGTCTGAACTGCCGACGTAAGGTTTCCTTACTAGAGTAGATAAATCATACCGGGGACTTTCTGTCTTCGGTTCGAAGTGCGATCAGGTCGCTAGTTATCTGCTCCCAAAATGTCAGTCGTGACAGGTGCCTGAGGGCAACACTGGAGTTCCAGTCGCTGACTGTTGAACGTGTAGGATGGATTTAACACGGGTCAAAGCTTTACATACACATACTTGCATACATACATTCTCGTATTTGAACTGTTCTCATGGGTAGTATGGCTCAGGCCGCTGTTGGTCTTGATAGTATCTCTCGATGATGTGGATATGTGTAAATGTACGAACAGTGGATATTAATTCAGGGAGAGGGAAAAAATCACGAATCTTACGGATACAGGTTCGCCGTTGGCTGTCACATACTGTCATGATACGAATGCACTTTCTGTCTTTGACACTCTCGGCCAAGTAAGCTTCACGGTCTTTAGGCAGAACATTCTCAAGTTTTCGCTTCAGTTCGCGATAGTCTCGTATTTGTAGTCAGGGAGTTGGCCCACGTTTGTTTGTGAGCTCCGCTGAATAGGCAGGGATTCATTTTGTATCTGCAACGCACCTTTGGAACAGATATCGCAAAAGGTTCGCATAACTTTTAAAATGTTTGTCCAGCGTCCGTTTGGACTACTTGATCTTTTTTCTGAGCTTTTCGATCGCTGGCGCTCTGTAGCAAGCATTTCGTACACCCTTGCCGTTCAATATTCAAATGAATATTTCTTGTTTACGAGCAGTCGGTCTCTGGGCAAACGATCGGACATAACGTTCGCGATCAACGACATGATCGGTGTCAAGATGGTTACTTCAAAATAAACGGCAATCTTTAGTGGAATGACACCACAGGCAGCGGACGGTTATGTGATCAGTTTGCGTCCGTAGTTGAGCTTCGTAGGACTGTCTCCACCCGACGCATTGCCCTCTCTTATACTGAATATATAGATGTATACAGTCCATGATATGCACAATTGTAAAAGTCGGCCGTCGTTGTCAGTGCGTTGCGCCCGGGCGCCAAGCGTACGGCCTAGCTGCTTCTCCAGGTAAGACGACCAAGTTATGCATTCGTATAACCAGCATGCATAGATGTCTTAGTGTTCAGTTTGTCTGAGAAACTCAAGGTGGGCATTGCAAAAGGTGTTATTGACAGCGTCTGAACTATTGTTGGTCGGAGCGTACGTAAATATAACGTCTTTCTGGTCTGCGCCGACAGTTCTTTGTATGACGTCTACCGGCTTTCAAGCGGCCGTTCACTGAGATTCGGTCGAGCAATTTTTGTCTTGTTGCAGAGCTCCGTGTCATCATCATCATCATATCAGCCATGAGCCTGACCAAAAGGTACTGTGGCTCGGGCTGCCGCTCACCTCAACAGTGACGTGGAATATCCTAGAAGAAAACGTTACTAAGAAGGTTGAAAATTAATAGAAGTCTAAGCAAAAGAACTAGAAATGGTATGGATGCAGGTACGCCATTGACTGCGACACGCCGCCATCTCGGATAGCGTCTCTAACCAGCGGTTTGAGTGATCACGAGGACCCATCCAGGCAGGCGACACCTACCCACTTTACTCAGTGGAGCAGTCAGGGTTTTCATATTTCGTGACCACGTTGTCGCTTGACCACCATGTGGTTTCACCCAACTGTTGGTGGTCTCAGTATATAATGCCCGGTACGGTAAACGCTCAGCTGGCATACGGAGTACGTGACCTAACCATCGCAGGCTGTGCAACGTGAGTAGTTGACCAATTGATCGCGCATCCCGAGCGTTCCGGAATACGCGCCGGCGAACTGCCACATTGCTCACGCGATCAGTCCACTTAATGTGCTCATATGTTCCCTATTCTAGCTCGATCGCAAGATTCAGTTCGGTTGTCGCTAGGGTCCCTAAGAAAGGACCGTGGATCCGGAAGTATTGCCCACGGATGAATTGTAATGAGTGTCGACTCTGAGATCGTCGACGCGCGTTTCGCTGACGCAACACACTTGCAGGTCCGGACTCACGTAAGTACTCACCAGAATGGAGTGATGATCTTTTTGCTAGTGGGTACACACTTCAATAGCGTCAACTGTCTTGTCTTCAAGAAATGGGAATTTGAAGCAGAAGATGAAAAATGTGAGGTTGGACTTACTGATTGTCGAGTCAGAGATAAATTCGGGTACATTTTGGTTGTTTATGTTACGAAAAAGTGCTGATTTGGGGGATTTTCTCTTCCCAAGATCTAGTACAGCAGCACGATCTATTAGATGATAGAAAACAGGGCTTTCCTTGGGGACTCTGCTCGAGACCAATGCTTATTTGCCTTATTAAGCGGAAAGTCTGAAATTATCCATTACTTTGTTTTCTTTTGCATCGACCATATTCCTCTCATTTTGGACGGTTGAGTTCAATAGTGTCGTCCACTAGACTAGGGTGTGTCAGGGAAAACCATTCGGGTTCTTTCATTGCATCTTTCAAAGAAACTGGGGAATAACTACTTGATTAAATGTTTTTCATGACACACCGCGATTATCCAAAGCAGTTCCATTATACACATCTAGATGTGTTCTTTGTAATTGAGCGGGGAATTGAGCAAGTTGGACATGTTATTGTTGTTATTGCATTTTGCTTGACGTTTCTCGTTTTGCCGCTCATCTGGGAAAACCTGAACTGGTGTCATTATTTTTCATAGATCCAGTTCGCATCGGTTCCCCGAAATTCGAGTCAACCGTTAGATCTTCTAAACCTATAGCGTAAGCATGTTAACAAGACTGATAATTTCTTCACAAGTAATACCACGCAACAATTTTTTTCATCATGTCCTTGACGCGGTCGCATAAACCACTGAACTTCTGTTCCTTCAAGCTAGTATACTTTTCGGAGATGACACTCATTCTGTGTATTTCTAGATGACATCCTTGTTCGATTTGACCTTTTGAGGGCACTCGTAGGTTTGGCTATTGTGAGTTGCATGGTCTGCAGCTCTAAGGTCCCGTCAAAATTTACTTGATGTGCAGGCAAACCTGAATAAACCACTGAGAATACGAACGGGTTCTGTGAAGCTTCAGCAAATATCTAGCTTTGATTGACTTAGAGTTCTCCGTGTCTTGCCAATCAGTACGGAATAAATCCCATTGCTGTACGCCCATCCAACTTTTGAAGCACGATATCAGTATGGAAAGCAATGGATGAACGGATGCTTGCTTATACAACTAATCAGCATCATTGATCCCAGTTACAAAGTATGCTCGAAAGTGCATGATCATACGCACGTGAAATGTAAGAAGACAGTACCAACGAAATTGGGGGCACTTCAGGATCTGCTGCTTCCCACGGTGCTACAACTGTTAACCCAGGTTGCATTAAAACTGTTTTCGGTGGGATCGGGAAAGAAAATGTTGGGTGCTTTTTAAAAAGTGTTTCTTCATAGGAGTGCTGCATCTTACGGACTTGATTTCTTATACAATATTCCCCCCCCCTAAGAAGCTACTTTCGTCCGGTCTCTTGGTGCCTTCTCGGGAATTTAGTCAGCCACATAGGTAGCAGTAAGTCAGGAGCCCACCGGTGTTTAGTTGTTGTACAACTGTGGTAAGAGAAACAAGTCCCAACTGAAAAATAAAATAAAAGAATGATAGGGAACTATTTCTATAAAAAAAACGCGTGTCTGGACTCGATCGTTCAATCCCATGATGCCTACACCTTTCAAACAAGCGACCCGGTTTTAAGTGAAAGTGAACAGTCGTCTGCAAAACAACTTCGTTACAAATTTTGTTACCGGGCCCTTCTCCCTGTAATTACTCAACGAACAACTCGGCCAAACAACGACAACATTCACGCCACTGAGCTCGATTAGCCGCCATCTCACCTAACGTCTCAAGCCACCGACTCTGTGAGTCGCGAGATCCCCAGCCCAGGAGACGATCTTGACGCGCTGACTAATCTTCTAGTAATTAGCCTCAGTTCTCTACGCTAGACCATCATGCGTCCTTTTTGCATCCCACGCCAGTCGATTGTGGAGTCGGGAAAAAACTGCTGAGTCTGGCAAATGATTTCATGGCATCCTTAGTACATCCAAATATGTGCATACTTAAGGGTTAAACGAGTGAAATCGCTTCATATTCACTGCTAAATCGCCTTTTAATGTTCTTTTCAGTTATCTGCTGGTGTCCCCCAATGTAAGTGATCGAACGTGGACATCGACAACCAAATACGCGAAGACGGTTCACGCTGTAGGATTCTAAGGAGCTCCAGTTTGGTTTTATTCCCTCTTTGGACGGATTAATACGCTTATCACCGCAATTTAGTCCCCCGAAATTAAGTCTAGTTTGCTCGAGATGGCTGACCTAATCACGCTGCAGTTAACCCGGGTTGTTTCACGCCACTAATGTTGTTCAGCATCTCGCTACAAGGTGTCCATTGCCAAACCATGTTTGTTGTGGATATTTACATTTTTTATAGGTAGAAATCTATCCAATATAATTTGATTGTAGGCAGTTGATAATTACATTTCGCATGAGTCATAATCAGCATCTTGCTTCACTTACTTCATTAATCTATGGGGTAGATGTTTACCGAGAGATCTTACCATTTTAGCGGAAGATGGATTGATGTAGGTGTTTCAGGGTTGTGTGAAAGTTGAACATCCGTACCAACGACCTGTGAGTTTATGTTTATACCTACACTATTAGAAAGTAAGCGTTTAAATTTCTGGAACTAAAACTGATGTTAACTGCCAAGTGGAAACTGTAGTCCCGGTTTTATTATGCCCACTGAAAAATTTTTCACAAATATATATGGCAAACGAAGACATTAAAAACGTGCACATAGATTTAGAATCGTCATGTTTGCCCATTTTTTTTGGGTAAATACACACACGGAATATTGGCAGCTTTTTTTCTCTGACCTTGGAAGGATAATTTTATATTTAGATAAGTCACCGTCAAGGATTTCGTGGAGTGAGGGCTACTCACTTTCCTGCGTACGTTATGTTTCGTTCTACTTCTGCTCGTTATGCAGCTTAACATTTGCAATCTGTGCTAGGCTTAGCGTCTTCATGCACATTGCCTTTTATTGTTTTTGTTTGTTTCTGATTCACGTAATCGACGTCAATCTTACCTCAGCTGGTGTTTTTGTGCCATTGCACGGGCACAAAATGGTTGACTTAGGAGTTAGTAAGATGCACAACGAGACTGGACCTTGACGTGGTGTGACGGCTTGCGCATCTCGATGACCTATTGGGCTAAACTGGACGGTGTGGCCACCACACCGATAGAGTCACTCATACCAGGCAGGCCAATAGGTCTGACAAACCAGTCTCCTGGTCCTCCAGGTTGGGGGTTGGAAGAAGGTTGGCATCTTTTTCCGGAAAAAGTACCAGTTTCTGGTACATTGCCACCCAACCGCTGCCTTGCGGTACAGGCTTTTGAGCCAAAGGCTTTGGTTGAGAACCCTAATCGTTCTCCTGTCTAGGTCTGGGCGTCCTGGCAGTATCTCAGCCCACATACAACCATGAATAATCACACAAGTAATTCCATACTGCATCGGCCGTCTCGCAGTATAAACCGGGTCGCCCTATCTGCTGCATACAGCAGGGTGGATAGGCGAAAACATGCTACTGCTGACCCCTCCCCCACTGTCCTATCAAATTTAGCTCTCAGGCCCCTCCCGACCCCCATTTCTGGTGATTACTCTGCAGGTCCCACAATAGATATAGCTAATCATAGTAACACTGTGTCGGTAAGTCCCATCTCTTACCACTCAGCCTCAGACCTCCCTCGTCCCTTGCTTAGACCTAGAATGCGAATTAATATAGGTGCCTCTCGCAAACATGTAGGTCAACAGGCCGCTCTCGCACAAACGTTAGACTCGTTAAATGTCGATGTCTGTTGTATTTCGGAGACTAGAATCCATGACAGTAGTCAACGTATGGAACTAACAGCACCCGCATTGTCTACCCGATACTGGTTATACACTTCGGGTGACTCCACAGCCGCCGTTACAGGTCAGGCTGGAGTAGGTATAGTCCTCAGCACGACGGCCGCAGCCGCATTAGTAGATTGGATTCTTGTTAACGGTAGACTTCGCGATCACAGATGGGGCTGATTTGTATGAATGTCTATCGGTCAACGAATAAACGGTGTTCATCAAAGGTCGTGTAGGCATTCATAACAAGAAGCGGGCATACGTTCACAAAAGGGCAGTAATCTGAGAGCGACAATTGTGCTGTTCTTAATGTCATTTCCGAGCTAGTTAGCCGATATTTACTAATCCTGACTATTTTCTTTGCCCTTGAGAATGTGCGTGCATGTGTGTTTCGTGCGGACTAAATGCTGAAAACTTCCTCCGTTCACTATCTGTCCAAGCATGCATAACTATTGCTCTGGAAGCTGTCTTCTAATAGTTCTGAAAGTACAGGATTTCAGCAACACCATCCGCCGTCGTTGGCTTCAGCCGCCTGATTTCACAACAATGCAGGTCTAAGGTGCGTAGCCAATCAAACAAATCCGCCAAGTAAATGTTAAGGTGACCTAAACAACTATGTCACACAAAACCAAAGCTATTAGGGTGTTCATCGCACTATTCAGCAACTGTCACCGTTTCAGAAGGAGCCTGGGTAAGTACCAGTGAGCAAAAAAACGCATTATTTTACGCACATTAAAGAGAACGATATTTCGCAGTACATTTCAACCGCTCCCTTCCTTTATGGAGTTTCAACTTATTCTGCTGAGGGCCCAGTAGATGTAGAAACAACTTACTCCATGAAGTGGACTTTGCGGCGAGCTGCCCAGAGATACTCTGCGCCACTGATCCAGGCCGGTTGTCTCAGGATTTCCGTCAAAGTGTGTAGACAATGTACGTGCTCATGAACTGCTTCCAACGTCTTTCAACAGAGTATATTCACTGAACGTCTTTATCAGTCTGCTTCTAATCAGTCGTGGTAATTCTGTAAGAAGTCAGTGGAAGCCGAGATCTTACGGCTTGGTTGTGTTTGCAAGGTGTAGGCACCTTGATGTTGAATGTTTGAATATAGACGTAGCTATTTTTAATAGTTAGGTCCTTTCCCGTCCCCTTCTTTTTTCTCTATGTCTCTATATAGGTTTTGATTTATTTTTTTCCCTTCATGGTTGTGTGGCGGTTAAGCATCAGTATGAACCATTGATATATTGTCGTCTATGATGGTGATGGTAAACGTTTTAAGTAAACTTACGTTCCGGGCGGGTTTGTCCATCGGAGGAAATTTGACGGATGCTTAGCGTAAATGCTAGCCAAATCCGAATTGGTAAACATATCAGTAAACATTGGTAAACATATTAGTAGATGGTTGTTGCTATAACCATTGAGGAGAAGCAAACCGAATAGGGATACGAGGGAAATACGTTGACGATAGTTACGTCATATTACGTTATTTCAATATTCCAGTTGATTGAAGGAACGAATGTCTTAGAATTAGTGTCACTTAGCTCTCAGTTCAGTTTTTTTAAAAGATCATAATAGATCGGTTTGTTTGTTGGAGCGTAAAATTACTCACTTTTTCATCTTTTCCTGCTGGTGTATTCATTGTATATACAGGGTGTGTTTACTAAGTATAACATAATGCAGATAATAAACAAGACTTGATTCAAGTGGAAGACATTCTGTTTACGGCATTGTTGCTCGTAGTATTCCTGAACACAATGGTTTTTCAGCTCTTCTCCCTCCTATTTAATTGTCTATCTCAAGCCGGCGTTTGACGAGATTGACCGCCATGCACCATGATTTCGCTTTATCCGAACTAGTGTGTGTCAAGTCTGGTGGCTATTTATGTGATTCGTACTCCTCTCTAGCTTAGTCGTGCCGGATTCTACAAACGAGTTCTAACCGCCACTCACTGTCACTAATTTTTGTCAGAATCACTTTGAATGCTCTGCTATTCAACCCCAAAGTGATTAGCTTCCTTAACTAACCTGAATAAAACAATGATAAGGTGTGTATCACGTGGTGTTAATCTGGTACATATCACGATTTACGCCCTGTCGTTGTTTTATTCAATTTCGTCATCAATCCATTGCTTTGTGCGTTATTTTTGTTGTTTATACATTCGTTGATTTACTTCCGAACAGCCGATTATTGAATAAAAAGCTGGTAGATTTGATGTGTATTTTGCGTTTTTAATCTGCAGAACACTCCGACGACACTGGATTGATCCGATTTCAAAGTGATCTGTTGCTGATCAAAGCTTGAAGTTTGTGGACAGATGTGTTGAGTTAGACGGCATCCTTTTTAGTGACAATTCTGTCTATGATGTGGTATCCGTCTATCGGTTAAGGGAAGTAACTGCGATAAACTTGGTTATTGGATAAGAGAGGCTTGTGTAATGACTTGATACGATAGCCTCTCAAATTTATCTAGGCGGGTAGATAGTACAACTTAAAATATTTTATCTGTAGCCATTTCACTTGCTTCATGTTAGCTAATACTGCAAAAACGGGAATAAATATGTGTAGCATGTGGAAATGTCAGTTAAAGATGTAGGCAGCTTGCCGGTCGGCTGTATGGAACGGTAAGGAGACGTAAGTCATGTGATGTTTTCTGGAGCAACATTTCGTACATTATGATCACACGTGGATATGTAACTGATTTTAACCATCAATAGAAACCTCTGGGTGGAAGTCATGGCTTAGGATTAAACAGACTGGCGCAAAATGAGACGCTTGGAAGTGGTGACTGGTAAGATGGCCACTGCATTAGTACGAATTGTTTTTGTGCACACGGGAGGATTGTAGCCCACAATAACTAAAACCTCAGCAAATCAAAGGATACGTTTCCAGTTGCTCCGAAAACTCACAAAGAGTGCCTTATAAATGTTATATCTTGTTTGGACAACGTGCTTCGATACTGATGGCACTGAATGTCGTCCATCAACTTCTATACAGAGGCCTGGCGTTTCTACTTGTAGCCACAGCGCTTCGGAAACACGGTTCCTGATACAGGCAGCTATTTGTCGGTTTTTTTTTCTCTCTGTGTAGGTCATACGGCAGCCGTACGTATGGTGTTAATAACGGCGGGCTGTCATAAACGTCGACCGGTTGTTCGTAATCATGGAGACTGATAATTATGCGATTTGCGAAATTGCTCCTCATTTTGCAACGTTGTTGGTTTCGGACACATTAGTTTTCAGTACCTTTATTGTGATTGTTGACTGATGGTCACGTAGAATCGGGTGTTTGAAGTACACTTTCTATGATGTCGTTGCTATGTATTTTTAGGGAGAGCGCCATCGTATTTTCCGGCAAGTTGCAAGGGGCCTGTTGGTCTGCAGATTCTCCGTCAATGTTCTTAACTCGATTAGTGTATTGCGTACATAGTCTCCTCATTCTGTTAAACCGTCCCCATCAAGCTTCTTTAATGTTGCACGGGACGAATGATTTTGAGGCACATATATTGTCGTGCATATTGATATTCTCCTCATGAAGGAACTTCTTTATCAGGAGTGAAACGTTACTAGTAAACCAAATTACGGGTTGCTCATAGGATATTCTGAAAATATAAGAGACAGACGCTCTATCTAGTTAGCTTTAATTTAGAATGAATTTGATCCAACTTCAAAAAAATCACTTGTTTGAATTTTTAGAAATGGCATCTGTTAGTGGCAAATCCTTAACTTCATGGACGTTGATCTGGTGATGTAATATCATTAGGGTTCCACAGATATGCATTACCATTACTTGGACATCCACTGAACAAATCAAGCGTTGCTTGGCAGATGTTTTTGGATAAGTACCACCGTTAGTACGGTATGGGTCAGACTGAAATTGCAGACTACTGCTGGAGCTAAGGCATTAGCGAATGTGAAACGAAATAGAGGCTGGCGAAAGGGAGTAGAAGACAATCTTCTAGGATAAATGAGGAGAGCTGTTGACTGTTGTACACCAGTGGACTCGTCCGGCTGTTTTTTGGCTTTCTTATTCGCTTTTAGACAGTGTTGTATGGTTGGCCGCAGCTGAGTCATTGTTACGCCCAGCTTCTCTCAGATGTCTAGTGACAGCATCGCGCGCGGTTTTGTCTGTCGAAACAATCCGCCTTCCGCAGATTTGTTGGTTGATGTGACTTCTTGGTGACATACGGCCAACGCATTTGCTTCCGCATATGCTTACTTTGGACTTTTCTTATTTGGCTACCAGTTAGAGTGCTTGACAAAGAAACCTGAAGTAAATTGATCCTCCGGTGACGCAGCCTCATTCACACACGCACAAAAGTTTTATTAGTTGCCAATTTGCACACTCCTAAGCAATCTTACAATTCCCCATTCGCCTATAACCAAGTTTCATCATCATCATCATAGACACCAATACATCAGTGGTTCCCACTGATGCTTAACTGCCACAAGTCTACATATTAGCGAACTCTTCTAAGGTGTTTAGGCCGAATATTTCTGTTGTACATTATTGACTTTTGTGCTGATCGGCGGCAGGCAAATGGTGTGTTCTGTACGCGGTGTATAAAGTTCTAATCACGGCCTTTCATGATGTTTTTGTCCAGCTATGTCACAGAGTCAGACAGTCTCGATGTCACAGGTGGCGAGTACTTACGAAATTCCCACCCGTTTGCGCACACTACACAACCTCGTGATTCAGTACGCCAGTGATGGTCGTTATGAAGTTGCCGTTCCCCTGTGCAAGCAAGCTCTAGAGGATCTGGAAAAAACCAGCGGGCGGGATCACCCGGATGTTGCTACCATGTTAAATATTCTTGCCCTCGTTTATCGGTAAGTCACACAACTATCATTATTATTCTCTTGTTCAAGTGATCAAGCGAAATATCGTGAGGCAGCCAGTCTCTTGAATGACGCCTTGACAATCCGTGAGAAAACACTTGGACCAGATCATCCATCGGTATGCTATAACTCTGTCTTCGAGTCGTAATTTATTTTCTCCAAGGTTGCAGCCACGTTGAACAATCTAGCAGTCTTATACGGCAAGCGCGGTAAATACAAGGAAGCGGAGCCGTTATGTAAACGTGCATTGCTGATCCGTGAGGCGGTGAGTTCGTGGCTATCTTTATATTAGCGGTTTCCTAAATGCTACCCTTGTTTGTTAATATTCTTTTTGTTTATCGATGGTCACAGTGGAATGGTCTGAACGTACTAATGTGCGTGTGTTCACTAGATTCTTTTTTAGACGTTATTTAATAATCGCCACTCTCGCGGGGACTCCACTGATATCGTTATAATCCTGTTCGCGTGATACCGCAGGACAACCTACTTTGAATCCGCCGAACTATTCTGTTAAAGTGACGGTATCTGCGTGAGATATGGTTGGTGAGATCCCCGATACTCCTCATAGTCTTGCGAACTCTGCGAGTGCCTCGTCTCCAGCTTCTAAGGAGAAGAATGTCCCTGACAGTTATACATTTGTCGACCAGTTAACCTGGCAATCAGCATGCTTTTAGTGTAGAATTAAGTCTCTGAAGTCAATTGATGTATGATCGCCATAGTAGTACAGTGCAACGTAGACAAGAGGCAAAATGAGTAGAGTAGAGGGGGGCAGCCTGTGAATTTAGTCAGCATATCAAAAACTGGTATATCGGGGCAACTTTTGAAATGTTGATATCCTTAGCTCTAGGTGTACTGCTGTCTTCTAGGATGGAGATCTCGCGCATTTCTGTCGACATTTCTGTTGGCTGCGGGTCCCGTTTTATTCCTTATTTGAATCCCGTCGTCATCATCGAAAGCAGCAATACAACCGTGAAGGGCAGGATAAGCCCTAAATGGGAAGCATGAACTTGTAATATTTGGACCTAAATACTGAAAAGCTACTATGTTTAAATTCAACCATTAAACGTCGATCTGCCTACATCTTACAAACAACCAACTGAACTATAAATTGAGAGACCGCTTCCTTGCAGCTTTTGCTACTTTGCATCATTGATTGCACTCAAGTCACAGACCGCTCAGCCGAACAACGACAGCATTCACGCCACCAAATCCCATTAGCCATCCTCTTACATAAGGTCTCACAAAAAGTCGCGAAGGCCCCATCCTGGAAGATAAACACGACTTACAGTAACTAATCCTTTAGTGATTGACTTTCATTTTGCACACCAGTTCATCATCTGTCAACCTAAGTTCACACCATCCCTTCGCAACAGCAGTGGGCAAAAATATTCGGTGTGGTAAACACCTGGATGGCGTTCTTGGTACATCATCTAAGTCTGTGCAAATTAATAGATTTTACAGAGGAACTCATTTAGCAGTCACTACTGCTACGAACGATCAAAGACTGACAACCGTTGGAAACGACTCACATCTTATGTTTTGAACGGTCAGATTCCACACCTTTAGGCTAACACAGTCCTCACAGTCGCCTTGTATAGGTGACCGTTAAACTTAGGCAAATGCCTCGCTGTCGCTAGATGCGTAGTAACGAATACCCTCTAGTCTTGGAGGTACGAGCCTGTTTTTCATCCCTTGCAACATCACTGTTGCTGATGCCACCTCGTAAGGACACAGACCAGTCAACAACCTTCATAACTTCATAATCCAGCATTGAAACTACGTAATCACAGTAGTCTTTTAGAAGCACTTTGCATTTCAAGGCTATAAAGCTCATCCCAAAGTCTAGCATTCTGTACTTTTTGTACATTGTCAAACGTCGTTTTCATCGTAGTCCGGACCGGTTAGTATTCTGTCAGGCGGGAGGTCAACTTCGACATTTTGTGGGCCCTGCAGGCAGTTCTGTATTATTCCGTTTGACAGAATCAGGCAAAAAATGGTAAAAATGAACAACCTTGACGTGTGCCACTTTTGATGCTGAAATTGTTGTACCCTGACTTAAACGGAAGTATGGAAACAAAGCGTCCACAGTATGTTCACCTATGTTCACACGCCTACGTTTAAGTGATTGTTAAAGTGTAAATCGATCCACTGAATGGATCGCTCCTTTATACTCGAAAAATATGGCCATTGTTGGCTGGTGGCACGCATGATTTTGTTCAAGCATTTAATGAAAAATGAAAATTGGCTCAATGCTTCCACGTTCAGGAAGAAATTCGACTTTTTCTACCTCCGAGGTCTGTCCCTTAAACATCAACATGTTGGCTAAGTATAACGGATGTCGTAACTCTGGTTCTGACTGGGTTCAAACTAATCCCTGATTCTCTTCTTAGATATGGGGATTACCATCAATTAGTTTTGGCAAAGGGCTGGCCTCTGTCGTCCACATCAGTCGTAGCAACTGAGGCATGGTCTGTACGAATGTCTCACCTTATTTAGAAAGTGCCGTCACGAGGTCATCTGGTTCAACAGCCTGATTGGGATCGAAAACAGAAATGGGGGATGGTGCTGAACCTTGGTAGGTGGTTTTGTGTCACCTGACCTAGGTACTACATTGCAGGATGGCGGCGGTAATACAATAGAAGTAGGAGGTCAATTGAATCGACTCTCGGAGTGTTCCGCTTAACGTTCTAACCCCTTGGACTTAATATGGACGTGTGCTGTCTGTCTAGCTGATAGTCTCATTGACAGACGGACGCTCTGGACTAGTAGTGCGAGTAATTTTGATGACTGTTAGTGTGCCGTGATATAGAAACGGTTTTCATTTCCTTTACTTTCTCCGTTAATCAGGCCGCACGATCGGCTGTTAGGCTGCACCTCAACTTTCTACCGGTATCCCTACCAGCCGCGTTACATAAACTGTCATGAGGAATGTTTTGTTCGGCGTCTAAGAACTTTGTAAACCTCTGTGAAATTCGGTCTACTTGACTCGTGAACCATCTTACGGGTTACTACCGCACCTACTTAATAAATGATCTGTGATATTTGGGTCCAATAGCTGCTATGGTCTTCGGGTTTAGGACGGCCAAACTTGCGTTCTATGCTTGTTTGGCACCTATACATTAGCGATGACCTGGCCAGTCTCTCAGTAGTCAGCAAAATGCGGTTGGTGGGATTGTGAGATTAAGATCAAAACTGATGGGATTGGACTGCAGCGGTTTCCTGGCTGCAGAGGTGGTGATTGAAACGAGTTATTTGAACGTGTTTAGCATATAAACTACTGAGTCACCTGGTTCAAGGCCGTAGAGCGTGACAGCCTACAGTTCAGCCAAAACGTGACACGCTTTTCGCCCTATTTAGTAGTAGTTATCTTAATCCGCTTTGGTTCTCCCATAGAAACAGGTCCTTATTTTTCTGATAAGTTGAGATTGCTTAGTGCCGTTTAGACCACTGTTGTTCTGATTTTGTCTACTCGGTAGCCAAGTACACGACAACAACAACAACAACAACGACGACGTGGTAGTAACTCATGATCTTGGTCTAAGTGAGTCGGAAAAGGAGGGTGCCAAGTATACTAGTGATGAGCACGATGTATAGAACCGGTGCTAACTAAACATCTATTGTGTTCGGCGCACGGTTGCAACAGCCGCCCACCATTGTCCGAGCGATGTGGTATCAGAGTAAACCTTCCACCCAAACGACACTTGGTCCCACTGAGTCGACCGACGTGGACATTCATACCTCCGGCCAGAATGAATGTACTTGAGGTATAGTGTCGACTCATGGAGAACGGTCGGCTTCAAGTAAAAGTCGTCTTTGACACTGACTTCACAACAGTCAACTGGAGCATAAGTGGGTATAATGGAGAGATTTCTGAAGATTCCGCTTTGAGAGCTGACCTTAAGAGAAGCTGACCAGCGGACGGCACAGATCCTACTGCTAACGGGAATCCAATCTGTCAGCACGGCTGCGGTCGCTTTGTTGAGGACTATACCTATTTCAGCGTGATCGGTTGGAGCGGGCAACTATGGAGTTACCCGAAGTGTACAACTAGTATTGAGTAGACAATGCAACTCTGGTCGGTTGGGCAGGTACCCTACTGTCCTGGAGTCTTGTCACCGAAACACAGAAGACATCGGCATTCAGTGAGTTTAACGTCCGTGCGGGAGTTGTTTGTTGACCTTACTGAACTTTATATTCAGTTCACTACGTCTCCAGTTCTCCGGTTTTATAATAAAAATAGACTTTTCAGACCCCATCTATGTGTATCTACTCTTTTACCTGCTCCTGTGGAGCAGGTTATATTGGTCGAACGTCAAGACAACTTTCAAAACGAATCCGAGAACACCATCTACGGTGGTTGGGGCACGAGTAAACACGATCGATCGGCAGTGATATCCCCGCCCATCTGGTTGAATGTGGACATCTGGTGAACACTCATCAAGCCTTCCGAATGTTCTGTGTGTGAGGTAACTCGTCGAAAGCAGTCCGAATGGGAAAATGTTATTGCCGAGGCTGTCTGAATCAGGCTGCTTGACCCGGTATTATGTCATCAAAAGCGGTTTGTTCAGGCGCTGCACCTACCATGGCCACAAATCCATCGGATCGATGGCCAACCTGCGCGGTCAAACCAATGGACAAGCGTGACGTAACCGACCAATCAAGCCATCGCCAATTGACTGACCAGTGACCTAGTTTCTCTGTAATAAGTCTGATCGATATCTCGATCTAACTCTATTAACTCCTTATATAATTGTACCGGCCTGAAGATGAATTATCGAAAACATGTTCGCCTATATGTCTTTATTCTCATTATCGCAATGAACATATTTGGATCGTCTGTAGGTAATTCCTAAATGATTGTCATCTCTACCTGAAGGTCGCGTGTGAATTTGAGACCAACAACTGCTTACCATTTCTAAGCGTATTCGTAAGTCGCCGAGAAGATGGCTTGATTAGAGGAGCTGTCTGTAGGAAATCCATACAGTCCGGTTATTATTTAAACTTCAGCAGCTTCACACTAGTTCAGCATAAGCAAACACTGGTGGATACGCTGTTCCAACTGTTTGGTTCAAACTTCTGAAGAGAATTAATCGTTCCAAATAGTGGCTTTGTTGGCATTCTCCTTTCGGTGTCGCATTTAACTGGCCTCTGGAATTCATTATTTCTTGTCCGCCGTGAAATCACGTAGAATGTGGTGGATCATCGCAAGTCTTAATTTCCACATTTTCTGTCTGCAAGTGTGCCATACGCACGTACACCTAATTACTCGCCGTTATGTCTACTCCATTGATTCACTTGACTCATCTGACGTATGGACAGTGAATATACTCTGCCTGTTGTTTCCTCTCCTCCTTATCCACGGACATCAAATTCAGTTGTAAGCTTACCCTGACCACTATACTCGTTTTCGTTTTTAAACGCTGTTTCGAATGCTCCTAATGTCTGTCGCTTTTCGTGTCTGTGCAGTGCCTTGAGTTCCGCGATGGACAGGGGACCTCCGAATTCTAGGTGGGGGATTACTTAATGGCTCCCGTCTAGTTATAATCTGCTTGAGCACGAGTGTTCACCAGAGCCTTACTGGTTGCCATTATCTGCCATATTACATAGAGTTTCGAGCTTCCAGTTACCGACTATTCGACCTGACCAGTTTAGGTGCTCGCCTGCACAGTTTTGTATATATACTGGATCCCTGACGTCTAACAAACATTCTTTTAAACCGCATTCTCGGTTGCCCGTTCCTTCCATACATGTGTTTCGTGATACAACAGATCGAACTGCACCAGACAACACCGTCATCTTGCTATGGGTGGTAGCAGGCTATCTTATTTGTTATACAATAATTGTACAGGAACTGTAGAGGGTCGTCCTCAATCTTTTTCCCTTTAGGCTTTAATTGGCGCTTGTTTAAAGGTATTGACAACGTGTCCTGCATAGCCGTTGGATTGAGGATTGATTCAGCGGAGGCTGAACATGTTCGATCTTGCGTGAGGAAAAAATTGCGTAGATGATGCGTTCTTGAGTTGCTTGACATTATTTACTACGAGACTGTCGAGAAATGCGAATTGCCAGTATAGCCATCTAGACACTGGTCGCGCTGACACATCACGTTTAATAAATCTTTGGCAATTTTGATTGGGGGTCGACTGTAGATATGTTGGCTCTTCCGGTTGGACCAACATAGTCGATTTGTAGACGAGGCTATGGACGCCTTGGGTAAATCATAGACTGTTATGAGACTGGTTGGACTTGGCCATGCTCTGCAGGACTATCGCACTAGCTTTATCGAGGTTTCTCCGCATGTTTTCGAGTGGGAAAACTCTCCCTAGTTCTGAGCGTGGCATCTTGGTTTCGTTGACTGGGACACGTCATGCGTATACCGACCCGTTGCCTACCGCTACTTGCCTTATCAGTGTGTGCTGAGTTAAGTTAGTTGCGAAAACCTGGTGACTGGTGTGTGACCCGTCTTTGAGGCCTGATGGGATCGCTGTAATTGCTTGTTTCGGTAGGGTTCATTAATCAATGGAACTGTTGGTTAGCCCTGTTGTCGTCAGTGACAGAAAGTCGTATTCTGAGTCATTTTTCCGTACATTTGTTTTCTTTTCTTCCCCCTCGCGTTTAGTCCGTATCATATTGATTGCGGCACTGCTGTCAGTTAGCTAAAGTGTAGCATGTGATCCTCTTTTGTTTCTAGGATGAGGCCATTCTACCTTTATTACTCTTATGGTTGTATGATATTTGAGCATCAGTGTATACCGTTGATGTGTTCCTGTCAGTGTTGCTATTGGTGATTCAGCGTCACGTGCATTTTATGAGTCCAGTCGACGTTGTTACTCTTGAACCCCAGGGCGAACGTTCAGAATTCTTTCGTTCTCATCTCAGATAATTCACCTCACTTGTCAGTTGTGCATCATTGTGAACCACTGACACTTGTTGTTTATACTGATGACAATGATGATTCAACTTTATGTGTTCTGTGCGCGATCTTCTCTTTCAACCTATATGAACGCGCTTCTATTTTTTCGGATCGCACAGGTTCTGGGTCAAGAGCATCCTGATGTTGCGAAGCAATTGAACAACCTCGCCTTACTCTGTCAAAATCAGGGTAAATATGAAGAGGTAGGTGACTGGGCATCGGGCACGAATTTAAATAACTCACTTTCTCGTCGTTTGCCTATCTTATTTCTTGTCCTTAGCAGTTGCTATGACAAATTTTAATTGGTCCCGCAACGTACTTTCTCCCTACCTTTCGGTTGCTATGGCAAAGTTGTACTGATTACGATTGATTGATGGCTTGTCGTTGCTAGCGCATTTGACGTTTACAAATACCCTGCTAGTTTATTGTTTGAATTGAGGCAACTTTGTGCTCTACCTCGCAAAACACCCAATTACAGCCAATTACTTACCGGGTTGTGCAGATATATCTGTTGTTTTTTTGTGGTTAGGCTCAGTGTTCAGTTTTGCCACGTGAACAGTCGAAATTGAAATGTAGAATGTGATACAGGTGGGCTGTTTTCTCGCTTTCGTAATTGAGCAAATGGATGCCTTTCTACATACCCATAGACCCTGGCAATATTGTGTCTCTGTGTTTTGAATGTTTCAAATGATGCTGTGAACAGTGAAAGTCCATTATGTTTGGTTTAGGCTTGATTGTTTGAAAATCATTCTGTTTTTCCTCGATTGTGTGAACTGAATGGGCGACTTATATACATGCTACGGAATACAGTAAGGGTTCGAGAACCTGTGCCGCTGGACGCTGTAGCGCTACCTCTGGTGAAAGCACGATTATTTGTAGAGAAACATTTGAATAAGTAACAATTTTGTTAAATGACCTTCCTACTGCGCCTCGAGATAGGAAATAGTTAGGGTCAGTTAATGTCGCTCAGTCGTCGCGGATTCGCCATCCTCCTACTTATAATCAGGATCAGAATGCCCCTCCCCCCTCGAATTACATCGGGTCGGATGTTATTTCTTCCTCATGCCTCGGTTTTACCCCACCCCTTCACTTTTAAATCACGGATTTCTTAGGTTTGTTTTATCAGCAGTTAAAAACTGCACGCCACTGCGAACGGGAAATTCGCTTTCGGATGACGGTAGTAGTTGGGTGATGGTGAACTCAACACAATATCTGTCTAACGTCTCTAAGGCTGCGTTATTGAACCACCAGATAGCCAAAACTTTCACGAACCGTCATACGACAGGTTGCGTGCTGATCACAAGTGTTGAATGTACTAGATCTTGTGTATAAGCTGTAGATTTCTTTGTGATAAGTACGCTTATTGTTTTCTCCTGGTTTATTGCTTAAAACTTGAGGACGCAAGCAAAGATGAGAGGTAACTTTAATTCGATTCGTTGGGATTGTTTTTGTTGGTCCTTCGTTTATGTGCACTCTGTTCCCGGTGTTAATCATCTGCAAGCGACCTTTATTACTGGCAATCCTTTCACTTACTGGTTTTCACACGAGCCTGCACGCCCCTCACGATTCGATCTGACTGAACACCATACAGCGAGCACTGTACATAGTCGGACAAAAACAGTTGTGATTCTGCTCTGATGTGTCATCATTTTGTTCTCGCACTGAATAGTCTTTGTACGCTGTCAGTGAGTTGTTTGATATGGTGCTGTTTTGTTTGCTTCTGTACCTTCATAACTGCCAACCTCATGCGTAAACGTTTACAGTTCCATAATCCTAGTGCTCATCTCGTGGGGGTATTCTCAGTGGCGTTCCATGAGCTTAAGGTCAGTTCGTAGAATAGGCTAAGACAACCAATCAGTTTTGTGAAACCATATGAATGTCCATACAAGACTGCACCGAGCTTCATACCGAGCTCGTTGGAATAGTGTTTAATGATGTATTCGGATATAGGTCAAATATAGGATCGGGAAAAATGCTGATGGTGCACATCAAATGTCACGAACAACCGGCACCGAGGAGCAACCAAAAAAGTGAACGTTTGCGATTTCCTGTATTCCATGTGGCTGAGTAGTTTTTCTGTCAGTGCAAGTATTGAAGAGTGCAACCAGTCTAAATCGAGAGTAATGAGCTTGTCATACTTGTCTTATCTCTACCGGCGTAACGCTGCAAATTGCCCTGTTCATTCTGTACCCGCCCCCAATCGGGTTTAGCTACGTGTGTTGTTACAAGACTAATTGGGGACGCGCCAACGACGGTTCCTTCAAGAAAGAGAGGACTACCTACAAATAATACAAGTCAACGTCAAAATCTCTCTTAACCATGAAACCGAAGACGATGTGTAGTTGTTAGTTCCTTTACAACAGTGCCTTGCCGTCCACTCTCGGGTACCGACACAATTGTTGTATACGCTATCCGTATCATTGCTCTCGCCACGTTTGTTTTCGCTAGCGTCGACTAACATGACCCCAGTCACGGGCTACGACAGTCGAGGTCAACAGATACGAACCCACGCCTTAATCCGACGCTCGATGTATGTATGCACCGAATGTGTTTTCACTTTACTCTAGTTAGTTGAATATGCTCACGTATAACAAACTGAAGCTGTTTGCCTCATGAAACGACGATAACGCTGCCGTGTTGGATGAACATCTTCGGTGCACCATTGAAGCAGTGCTAATAAAATCTGCTACCAAACACTCACAAAGTGAACGAAGTTTTATGAGACGACGGTTGCAATATGAGAGATCATTTTTTGTTGTGGTAAATTCACTCACCGTTATGGGGGAGTCGACGTCTCCATATTCTCAGCTATTCCTAGAGTCGTTCTAGCGCCTTAGTAGCTCGACAGCCAAGTTCGAAAGCCACAACTGTCATAACTAAAAATGTGGTAAATAGTCGGTCCAGGTTTATGACCTGTTGCATTAAGTGGATCAGCCTGGATGTTCTCTCGTCCGTCATAATGTGTATGCGGACTGAGTACGAAACTTGGTGGATCAAACGAAAGAGGCAACTAGAAGCTGCTTTGATAATCTGTAACAGTTTTCCGTTTTTTCGTCGAGCCAAACCTACAATTTCTCTACTTATCTGTGTCAGCCGATTGTGTACTGATTTCACTCGCCGATCAGTCCACTTTCAATTTTAGTTCGACTGGTCACCACGTGCACTTTCTCCCTCGTGTTTTTCAGCAACCTTGTCTATCTAGGAAAATGCCTATTTGCTAACTTTCGGGGACCATGGAGCAGTTGTTCCCGATTAGCGGAACTCATTAAGATAGGTTTTGCTGTTCTCTTTCTAGTAGTGTCAAGTCATTTTGTAACAATAGGCTTGCAAGACGCAATTGCTTCTGTGGGTATGAAACGTCATCAATACTGGGCTCAACGATTGTTTATTTGAACCACCATGGAATGGATTTGATATCGTTCCCCACGGGTTGTCTGTTATCCACTAGCCTTCAATCCATAGAACTTTGACAGGTTTCCTCGTTTATCACGCCTGTGTTCATCAGATCCTTACCATCCGAATAGTGTTTCTTACTGGGTAACATCATCATCATTGTCATCATTGGCAGCAATACATCAGTGGTTCACACTGATGATTAACTGCCACAGTGTTATCAAGAAGTATGTTAGCATATTCAAATCCCTTTACGCCTCAGCCAGATCACGGGCCGATATCTACCATTCCCAGTCGCTCATCTTTTCCAATAAACTTGAGCGGGGCTGTTCAACAACCTCATTTATTTGTGCTCTGCTTTCGAGGTCTTTGTCATTACCGAGTTAGTTGGTTTCCTTGACGGTGGACTAGACCATTTATTTGACGGCAGAATGGTTTGCCTGAGTTATTCTAATAACATTTTCTTGCTATGAGGCAATCTTTAATTACTACAACGAATTGCACATTTTCCGGTGATCGAGCTAAACCACTATAGTATCTGCTGTTCACTTTTGTACTGCTGGCTGATGCCTATATATTCGATTATCTCTGAGAACGAGCCGTTCGTGAGGAACAGTCCGTTTCACCTTATCGGAGGTTGCATAACTACATGCAGCGATATTAATGGAACTATAACAGTTTGAAGCCCGAAGGTCAGGATGATTTCCACTGTCTGTGCTGTTAGTACAATATCATGGTACCTTCGTGCACATAATGCTTTGATATGATTGTCGCACATTTCCCCTTCGACTTTAAGGTGTTCGCCGAATGTGATTTTTCAAGCGCCGCTGTTCGCAAAATACCTCACGCGTTTTGTAACACCTGAGTACCACTGAAATACTGCAGCGTGAGGTGGATCACAGTACCAGTCTGTACATTTTCTTGTGTAAGATGTCTCAGTGTAACTTTCGCATGTATCAGTGTCAATTTAACATGTCCTAAATGGTTTATCTGGATTTTAGCGCCCAGCGGTTCCGTGCAACTAATGATAAGCTGGCAGACAGGGTTTGGTTGGTGGGCGAACGCAAATGCGCCCGATGCATGGTGTAAGCAAATCTGGCTCGATTAGCCCCAGTTGCTAGGCTGAAGGGTACGCAGATTAACGTACGCGATGAGAACTGAGCTCGTGGATGTGTCCACATGACGCAGAACGCGCACGGACAACATCTCTGACAAACCATTCTGTCTGTGAGTAGATGAACGATCAACTCAGATTGGCATAGGATTCGGTCGTCGTCCGAAAGACCGCATAATTCGGGCCAGCCTTTTCCGAGGTGTTGGGATGGCAACCATCCAGGTAGCAGAGCGATGCCGACCATGACAGCTGAGGACAGGGCCGAATAACCCAGAGCATTCGATCGGTCGCAGTCTCTAAGCCTAGGTTTCGCCCGGGGTAAATGGCAAACCATTGGAGCCCCATTCTGGCTTCTGATGGCCTGGGTGTGGTAGTGGCGAGACAAACCTTATGTGAGTTGCGTATGCGTCCGATTATGGTGCCATGGCCGATCGAGTCAGTGGTAGACACTGGGAGTTGTTAATTAACTGTGAAAAATTGTCAAATGGTAGGTCGAAATGAACCGGCCAAGCACTTCACAGTAGGAACCGACTATTGGATGCAAACCATCTATCTGCTTCGTTTCACCAATATTTTCTATGAAATGTATGTCAAAGAAGCGAATTAGTCAGCAGTTCTAAATAGCTTTCCCGTTGTTCTTTCTATTGATCTGCTTTGTAAGGGTTGTTGTGTACCACGCTACACGCCTCGAACGTTCACAGGTTGTCGCTGTCGTAATTGACACTAAACTCCGTCCCAGGAACGCATAACTGTTTGATATTTCTGCTGCACAAACCCACGAACTTGGGCCCATTGCATTGCTGACCAACTCAACCAGAGTTGGAAAAATTCGTTGTTTGACACTCTCGTTGCTGAATCCACTCACCTGATGGTGGATCAGTGCCTCTTATTCACCATTCCATCGCTTCTCATTTTCTCCTATACTTAACCCTCATGTTTATTCCACTGTTCACCAAATGTGGACCAACTCGATATTGGTATTTTGATGCGAACTCATACCGGGTGCCCTTTTGTTCACTTGTGCACCCAATGACCGTCAAGCTTTCGACCATGAGAGCTCTATGAGACTTCAAATAGCAGCACTCAGCCGTATTCCAGTATTATGATTTATCACGACAGTGGTGCCATCGGGAGACTTAATTCAGTTCTATCGTACAGTTTTTCAGTTTCATTTCGCAAAGATTCGCAACCGTATGTTGTCAATTTGTTGTATCACAAATTTTTCGACCGTACATGCCATTTTTCAATTTTACCGTCTGGTCTTTAATCCGTAGTCAGTTTATTCTATAAGCATACAATCAGTTACAATGCTGTCGCGCATCCTGTTCGAATTTTCTTATAAGAGCGAAAATTGTCTACATTGAATGCACCTCATCACAGTTAAGCATTTTTGGAAGCACCTCAACTTGTTTTCTCACTGAATACAAACGGGAAATCTTTGCTTCATAAATCTGATGCATTCATAAAGATTGAGGTCGTGGTTCTGGTAACCCCGCTATACCACATTATTCCTCATCTAACAACTGTTTCAAACTAGCTTGAAATTAATCGTGCCCGGTGTGGGTGTTTGACGGGAAGGTTGGGCCTACCAATTTTGTTATACAAGAGCGAGGTTCGGCTATCTAACCTTTAAATACACTAAGAAGAAAGGTTTTAGAACAAGGAACCAGGATCATATTGAAAACGTTTACTTGTTTTCATACTTTAATAGCACTTCAGTGTCGATCGATGAATGTGCGACTCTTGAGCAGTACTTCATTGAACACTGGTTCACAGAAGAGTTGGTATCGGTTACCTTCGGTTCTAAAGCCGTCATGAATTGTTGTTACGATAATCGTGTTTCCTCTCGAACGTTCTGCTGCATCAGCTATTGTGACTGTGTTCGTCCACATGTGCATACAACATCGACCGTTGATTACATTGTAGCCAACACGCGTATTTAACTCTCTTCCGTCGCCTTTTTCATTGCATAGCTATAACCATCCAACTTATGACCAATGGACGACATACCGATGTATTAAAGTCCCAGTTGTATAGTTCAATAGCACACCACTTAACTTGTTTACGACGAAACAGTTTGCTGTTTGCTTGCTGAATGAGTGACTATTCAACTGACAAACAGTGGTTACGCAGAACAGTCATAGGTTTAAATCGCTTCGTTCTACTTATAATATTCTTGGGATATCATACGAAATAGAAAAGGAAGTTGAAAGAATTTTTAATGTTTATGAGGTATATATTTGCCAACCATTCAAAGCAATGTATGTGATAAGTCGAAGAGTAAGTTGTGGGTAAACTTCTCAAAGATGAATCTAGATGGTAAAACATATGGTTGCTTGAATTTAAATTGACCACGATTGCTGGCTCAAGGGAAATGGGAAGTGACCGAGTAAAGTGTCTTATAGTTAGTCACCCTAACGCAGCCCATATGAGCGAAACTTAGATTGTCCTTTCCTTTAGAAAAGATACATTCTAAGTATCGTGTTGGATTTAACGTACATTCCCTCATAAAATTCGATTTATGCTTTCTCAGCTTATGCGGATATTTGTGCCGCAAATACGCAGTTCAATCGCTACCGACTTTAGCATTATCAGCTGTCTGCAAGGTCATTCTGCCAGTCTATCCCGTCAGCTCTAATATTGATTTAAATTGTTCTAGCCTTCACGTTCGTAATTCCGTTCACAGGGTATATGCCATGGTTCAATGTTGACTGTTTGAATCGAGATCTCTATTTTCATATTTGGTCCTTGCTTTACTTGTTATTTAGTTGTTTGCTCTCCATTTATATATGAAAAATTTGCATGTTCGTAGAACTTCCTGGTTTGTATGTATTCTGCTGCTGGATTAATTGGCTTTCTACCTTTGTCTGGTTGACGTAAGCTTATTCTAACTTCGGACAGATATTTGCCAGTGTTTGTAGAAACTTATCAGCCTGTCATGAAAAGTCTCCAGTGGCTTCAATTTTCATCGGGGCTTAATTAAATCATTTATGCTACCCTGTGCTCACGCATATCACCTAACAATATTTGTTACAGGTCTACGAGTATATACAACGAGCTGAGACGATTTACGCAAAAGCTTATGGACGTTGTAGCCCGAGTGTTCTTAAAACGCTCAATATGTTGGTGAGCATCGTAGATCGGCCTGAAGAAGCACGCGTTTCTGTCCTTGTTATATAATCTGTTGCACGCGTGTCTTTATTTCCCTCTCCTCTAACCACCAACGTTCTCCTCATTTAGCTTGCATTCTGATGTTTCCCACGTTTTCTGTTGCATCCCCTTCTGTCTTTTTCTACTCTCCGGCCTTCCTCGCGTAATCATATCCATCCATGTGCGTGTATCTATATTCCCCCGCTCGGCATGCATGGTTTCTGTTCATATGCATGTCACCTGGACGGACTCAAACAGGTGGAGCTGTACTATCAACGCGCGCTTGAAATCTACTTAAACACACTGGGCCCGGATGACCCGAATGTCGTCAAGACGAAAAACAATCTGGTGGGTGCCAGCTTGTTGCTTCACGTTCAAATTCTGTACAATAGTGCTTCGCTTGGCCTCACACATGTGTATTGATGCCTCTTTCCTCGTATACTGCGCATGCATGCATGCATTTGATTGTTTCCTTTCATGCCGGCCGCTTTACATACTTAACAGCATTTAACACACAGCCTTATATGCTACTCGTCTGGTCAATATTTCGTTGCCATCCACGTCCCCGCTCAAGTCGTTTGTAATAGGTCAAATCGGTTCGTATCCGTGATGGAGTGTCACATAATATTTTTCGTTAATGGACGGACAGACGACATCGTGCGCCCTATCGCGTAACAGTTTTGTGTTGTTTGGTTTTGTTGAGAAGTTAGTGACAAGAATGACGAGTCAGTTCGCATTAGTTCGGAAATCACTAAACTGACTGTTGATGGTTTTTGGTTTGGAAGTCAACTAACCTGTACACTGCTGCATCGTTTGAGCAGGTACCCTGCTTCGATGTTCTAATCACTCATGCGACAACAAGCATGGCTGTTTTGCAATACCCAGATGGTCCGATATAGTTTCGTTCGTTTTCTGAATGTCTTGCCTCTTGCATGCTTTTTATCTCATCGTTTCTGTACGGTTTTTCCATGTTTGTATACGGATTCTTTGTTTTAGGCCTCCGCGTATATCAAACAAGGCAAATACGTGGAAGCTGAGGAACTGTACAAACAAGTTTTGACACGTGCTCACGAGAAAGAGTTTGGCAAAATCTCGGCCACAAATAAACCAATTTGGATGGTTGCTGAAGAGCGTCAAGCTGGTTCTGCTAAGGAAACGGACAATATCCCGTCGTTGATTGCAAAGTTACCCCGGCTAGAAGCGTAAGTATTTAGCCAACCCCGTCCTAGCTATTACCACTACAATATTTTCTATAATCTAAGAGCGGTGGCCGTCGTTTCGCGTCTAGTGCTTGATGTTGCCTGACAATTACTGAAGATCTCATGTGTGCGATCTACGGCATATATATATATATATATATATATATATATATATATATATATATAGCACGTAAAAACCACAAGGAGTGGTCAAACTTGCCACAATGAGATTAAAAAGTAACGTGTAAAGTGAAGGAGGAAACAGACATGAAGGGAAAAAGGAGAAAAGTTACAACGATGCACACGGAGACTCGCAACACGAGTGCCATTGACTTCGTTCTTCGCCATATCAAACAACGTCCTCAACCAAAGGCCGTCGGTGTCCTTCGCACCCCAGCCAGAAGGCAGAGAGCGCCCTACTGAGCAAGCTTCATAGTGAGTGCTTCATACCCCGAACCCAAGTCATGCGCTGATCACCGGACTGCCGCTTCCAGCCTAACCCACCACTCGCAAACAAGGCACGATGTGCAGGCGGTGAGCTGACATTCGTAAGATGTGGCCAAACCAACGAAGCCTGTGAGACAAAATCAGCGTGCTCAAGAATCAGCAGAGTCTGTCCGCTCCGAAGACACGGCGAACTTCGTTACTGTTGACATGGGTGCTCCTATCACACGCCACTAATGCTTTGGAAGCATCAGTAGTCGAAAACGGATACTCTTAACATCCTCCGCGCGAATGGACCAGGTTTCGGAGCCGTACAGTAGGGTTGCCTCACAGTGGCATTATACACTCGGCCTTTCACAGAAAGACTGAGATCATGCCGACGCCACAGATGGCGTAAGTTGGCAAACGCCATCCGAACCTTTGCTGTGCGATTTGTGATCTCATCAGACATTCCACCAGCCTGATACAGCTCCCAAGGTACATAAACTTCTCGACTACTTCCAACGACTCCCCCACGAAGTCAGAGCAATTGTAAAGTCCTGTCAATCTTCCAACAGCACCTTGCACTTAGTAAATGTAAAGGCTATGCCAAACTGACGAACTGAAGCCTCTAATCCATTTAAGTATCTACGCGCTCTCTGTGAACCCCCGCAAATTAGGGCAATGTAGTCTGCATACTCTGTGTCTCGAAGTCGAGTGCCTGGGAGCAAATCCACACCATCATATTCGCAGTTTGTCAGGGCACACTCTAGGATCTCGTCTACTGCAAAGTTGAGTAGGAAGGGAAGACTGGGTAACCGTGTCACATTCCACTTGCGATGCTAAATGTCGACGATATGCTACCCACAAGCCCCAGCCCTGCCCGAAGTCTGACAGTAAATTGCTTTCAGGATGTTCACATACTTCTCAGGCACACCCTTCCTCGATAGACAGTCCCAGAGTGCAGCTCTGTCAACCGAATCGAAGGCCCCTCTGATGTCCAAGAAGACAACTGTTGGCCTTCTATATGAATGGCGGAGTTCAAGCATCTGGCGAAGTATGAAGATGTGATCAGTGCAGCCACGGTCAGGGCGAAACCCAGCTTGCTCTCGCGCGTTTCACTTAGTCTACGAAGTACAATGGCTGCGAGCAACTTTGACGCAATAGGAATCAGGTTAATCCCTCTGTGATTTGCACACGAAGTGCGTGAGCATTTTTTGAAATTGGGGACGATGTTGGTTAAACCCAGTCAGTTGGAACAACTTTACTGATTTGGAGTTTCTGGAGGAGAGCCGCCAGTTCTGTATCAAAGGTTGGACCTCAGTCTACAAAAGGAGCAAGCGGGAGTTCTTCTGGGCCGGATGCCTTGTGACGTTTCAGAAACTTGATCTCGAGAGAGACCTCTGTTCCGAGGGCGGAGAAACGTCAACAGACCAACGAACACAGACAGAAGCACGAAGACATAGACAATGGCGTGGGCAGTCAGTTGAACTACCGTTGGTAATGCTCAGCTCAACGTCCTAACCGTCGTTGCAGGTCATGAATAGATTTACTACTGGCTTCGCAACTTACCTCACCTACACCTGTCTTCCTGCTGTCAGTTGCTCGGATGAGATGGAAAAGCTTCCGGAGTTCCCGGTAGCAGCGGCTTGTTCCATCTCGATAACGCGTTGTGTCCACCAGGCCTCGCGATCCTCTCGTAGTTGCTTCTGGAGCTCCAGGCGAGTAGCCTTGCGGGCCGAGTTGTACTCACTGCTGAATGGAATATTCCGGCGAGCGTCGAGAAGTTCCAGTGATCGCATAGAGACCAACGGTTGATAGCTGAACGAGTAGTAGTACCACACGAGGCAGTACCGTGCCTATGCATTGCGTGACGCATATGTGTCCAATGTGCTCCAGTTTCGTCTGGTGGGTGGGAACCTAAACTTGAGGCAAGTTCTCACTGATAAACGTAAAGCGCCTTTGACCATGTTTACATACTTCAATTTGTAGTTGACAACGAGGTGGGCTCCCACCAAAACGCAAAACGAACTTGGCAAATGATAATGTATGATCGGAATCCACACAGGTTCTCTAGATTGACTTATAATCTTAGAAACATCCTCACCACCGGTAGCTGAAAACCATGTGATTTTTCTGTGCTCACGACTGACCTGGGGATGACGGTCGCCAGGTGGCGTACTGACGCCTAGTACGTCGAAAAACAGTACTCGTCAGAAACAGACCGTTATCAGCTGCGTTCAAGCTCCCAAATAGCACAACAATGTCTGTAGGCCGCGCGGTGTGTAGAAGCTTAGTGAGCTAGTGACAAAAACCATCTTTGCGTCCGGACTACAGTTTATGGGGTCATATGCTGCAACAAGAAACAAACAACGTTTGTGATAGGCGCCTGATGGTGCCCTAAACCGTATCTTCGAATCTGACAGCGCAAAGGCGGCTGTTGACGAGAATCCAGTCAGCCAACGCTTTTCTTCTGCATATGCGCTTAGGGCAATAACAACACGTGCTTGGCCAGTGGCTTGACCCGCATAGTCTCCAGACAAGTGCACATTGTACGCACATGGTGAAACGGCTGACGGAGATTGGAGATGTAGCACTGAGCTGGAATCCTGAAGCCGTGTTTCAACAAGACAACCGATTGATGGCGAGAGTCTCCAAAGTACATGCAACAATTGCCTGTTGACCTATCTGCACAAGTATTTGAACATTAAAGGTGGCAATCTTAATGTGTTCGGGGGGCGGATAGATACTTGTGTCTTCAGGCGAAGTAACCTCGGTATTTGCCGTACCATCTTTCCGGCTATAACTTCCGCCTCGAGCGGCAAATGAAGTGTCTGATGTTTGCCTGAAAACGGGATTGAGGGATCACCAAGTCAGGAATTGTTTAAAAAAAAGAGGGAAATGAGGCAAATTGGTTTGGTGCGGCAAAATTTAACACGGAAACCAAGCCGGCGCCGGCACCTCGGTCAAAGAGTTGTGACAGAAAGTTATGGCAAAATTCATAGTTAGTATAGGTTTAAGTGCATAATTGCGAGGGTGGAATACTTTTCTGTTGCCCCGCCCGCTGAAGAGGGTTGGCTTGAGGGCCCCCACTCGGTGCCTTCGATCCACAAGGAACCTAACCCACAAGGAAGCAGGGCAAAATACGAATTTCGCAACCCATTAGGGGCCAGTGACCAAATTAGTTCGTACGCCCATTGATTAGAATCCAGCCATTCGAGGTATCCGACACACCTTACGTACTCGTTGAAGCCGGTGATCACTAGGGTGATTCGTACGCCTTCCTCGTTTTTTTTAAAATAATTGGCGGAGATTGGGGATGTCAATACGTCATACGGACAGCATGCCAGACGGACGACATTTTTTCCGGGATCCCATTTGCTTCTGTGGGGGCGTCTTAAACCCTTTTGTGGTAGAGTACCGTACACCATTTCGTAGTACCGTCAGAGTTTGTGTAGCATTTTGTACGAGACCCGGCTACCAGCCGTGAATCCACCACACTCTGGCAGTATCACCGCTCACTATTCGCTACTGCTTGTTCCCTAAGAGAACCCTGCTTCGTTTCCAGTTGACCCTCACATGGAAGGCCGTTTCTTAATTCACAGCCTTGCGACGCGCCCGGTGGCGTTGACCTAGCCCACTCGTTTGCCGGCGTAATGAGTAGGCGTCCACTTGTTTACCTTTAACCCCGTGCTCTGTTTTCCCCAGCTTCGTCCACATGCCTATATACAGCGTGCACACGAGTCGGTCACAACATTGAAATGTGTACCAAAAGGTGCCTTTGATTATCTGTTCATGTATGCATTCCGTTGTCTGCATCTTGCGCCCTGTGTTTGTAGAATTTGAATACCCTCGACACAGACGTTTGTCTCATTCGTTTCCTTCTTTCCGAACACAGCTTGTATACGAAGGTCAATGTATGCCAACTGTTGCTGTATGATGAGTCCACTGGATAGTTGCTATCGATTGTCCGTGGGACTCTTAAGCGATAGGAAATGCTGTAACCCGTTCACATTTCTCGCAATATGCTGTACTTATTCTGTCTCAGATGAGTTACCCTCAGCGTGCTTCTCATGTGGGCACTCCGAGTCATATTTTTCTCTTTAGCACCACACCTTGATTTCGTTTGAGCTATTCCATATCTTTCTGCCTAAATGTGGTCAAAGACATCGTCCATTTGCAACTAGATTTTTAAAAAAAAAATTCAGGCAAATAACCTTGTTTAACCAGACTGTTGCAGTCGCTTAGTATTACGTAACAAAAGAACGGATTGTTGCAGGAAAAAGTGTTACATTAACAATAAAATGAAATATTTTGTTTTTAGTTTGTTTCTCAAGTTGGCTTTTGCTTGACATTATTGCCACTATTGCTACATATGCTGTGTGGGTAAAAACCCTATTAACTATTAACGGTGGGAGTACGCACGAGAAATTTTTCTCATACCAGTTCGCCTT
>LOND01001158.1:61849-80797 GCA_014220965.1 Paragonimus kellicotti
AAATCGTTGAGAATAAACCGCTGGTACGTGAGGCTACTAAATTACGACTTTCAGGTTAAATTCCGTCCAGGCCGCGAGAATCAAGCTGCTGACGGACTTTCGCGATTTCCATTGGATGTAGCTGACCACAAGGAAGAAGAGGAAGAGAAGTATGATTTCTGCATTCAGTTCTTATGAATTGCCAGCCATCAACAAACAGGAACTTCAATCGGCAAATGAGGGCGACAGGAACCTGAGAGAAATCTGCCAATATGTCATACAAGGCTGGCCTTCTAATAACAAACTCACCAGTGAGGTACGGGCATTTTACGTTTTACGGCATGAACTATCGGTTGTAGATGGGTGCCTTATGCGGGGCCTATGTTTGTAGCGCCACACGAACTCATTCCTCGGATCATGGCATGTGCACACGAGGGTCACCCAGGAATAGTTCGAACGAAACGCAGGATAAAGGAACTGTTTTGGTGGCCAAGAATATCAACAATGATAGAAGAATTCGTTCGTAATTGTGCCACTTGCCAAAAAGCCGATAAGAGTTCCAAGCCAGTTGACGCACCAGTACAACCTATCGTCTATCCAATGAAACCTTGGTCCAAGATTGCCATTGACATCATGGGCCCATTCAGTTCCGCTCCTCAACATCAGAAAAACTGCTTGGTCGCCACATGTTTTTACAGCAAATGGCCTGAAGTCCAGCTTTGTGGTGAAGTGTCTACTGCCGGTATCATACGATGGTTGAGACACCTGTTCGCCCGCTTCGGGCTCCCAGAAGAAATCGTGACGGATAATGGACCACAGTTTACTAGCCACGAGTTTGACCGTTTTCTCCAGCTGCATGACATTAGGCATGCCCGGACGGTACCGTATAACCCAGCTGCAAATGGGATGGTGGAACGTTTGAACCGTTCATTGAAAGAGAGCATACAAACAGCGCGGCTTTCCGGTATGCCCTGGGAAGATGCAGTGATCGAAGCCCTATTGACTTACAGAACCTCACATCATAGGGCGACTGACAAGACACCGGGAGAACTCATGTTTGGCCGGCTACTACGAACGAAGTTGAGTGCTGCGCACACGATCCCAGAAACTAAGGATCCTAGTCAGTTGGAACGTCGTCATGCCTACCAGTCAACTTACAGAAAACTAGCGCCAGCAGTACAGCCTGGGACATTCGTCCGCTTGAAAGAGCGGCAAGCGAGTAAGGGACAACCGGCACTGTCGAGACCGATTGGAGTGGCTCGGGCCTGTGGGCCTGGAACGTACGAGCTTACAACCGGCCGCAAGGTCAACGCCAGACAGCTCTACACATCACTGATGCAAACAGACGCACACAAACCACCACGTCTACCCTGTGTGATCCCTGCACACCAACACAACGTCGATCAGCTCGTCAAAGGACACAGACCATACGTATGGTTGTATACGCGTCAAGGCCGCCTGTGTGCCCACGCTCGTGTTAGGACTCAAGCTGCGTTCTGATTGGTCGCGCCTTCAACGACCAACGACTCATTCATCCACGCACTTAAGAATGACGCTACTGCTTGTAAATGTCAGAATATAGTATGTACTTCTACTGAGTCACGAGTTCTCTCTACCGCTGTTATTGTCCTGTCTAGCTTGATGCTCATTGCACCCGAATAGGAACACAACAGGTACCTTTTCTAACCACCTTGTTCTTTATTCGGAAGACAACAGTGTTGCAGTTGATCTGTACCCGTAGGATCGTGCCTCACTACCTAAGCACTCCTACGCGGTCAGTAGTGCGACATACAATCCTATGAGTGTAACTGCTTTTCGTCTGGCTGCTCCCCTTTGGCCTGTCTGACAAGGTTGCACCCGGGAGGATCCAGGGACCATTCAGCGTAACCCTCCGGAAGGATGCAGTGCCTGACCACCACGTCCGTGTAGAAGAATAGGTCAGGTTATCAATATTGAATGTGTCGGAAATAACCTTTCACTGTGTGGAATGATCTAGATGGTTGGTATAGCCCTTGTGGGATGCGTTCCGTATCATCGAACACATTGTTATTATATTGATTTCGGACCGTGCATTTAATACTTGTATCCAGTAGAACTATCGCTCCTATAATACGAAAATGAGGAAACTGGACAAATAGCTGGACGTAGAGCCACTGTAATGAGAACGGCATAGATGAAAGGTGATAGTTTGTGTACTGCCCACTTACGAAGTGAGTAACGTTTATGAGTGAACATTTGGTAAACAAATTCCTAGAAGAGAAGTCAAGTTTGGCAAAATGTATGACGGTGTAGTCGAACAGTCTTCCTAATCAGGTTAAATGATCCGTATAGTATGGAGCTTTCATTTTTCGAACCATTTCGCACTTCGTACCACAACCGGGTCATTGAAATCTGCTGACCGTCACTCATCTCTGTTTTAAGAGGGTGCTGTGAAAACAACGCTGCGATTTTGATGAGGACACGCAGCCATCCACTCTTGCTTTACCCTGGCTCATGTCCTACCAGCTGATATCCGACCAGCCCACTAGTAGAACAACACCTTAGACGCCACAGATGGAGCACGAGTATCCGTCTGGTGAGCTCCACTTCGAGTGTCTTCACCTAACGGCGTCAAAACGGTTGACCAAACGGCTGAAGCGTTCGAGCGGAGGTTCCCTGAAGTTGGCACATTTCCATCTTGCGCTCACTTTTACAGGACGATGGGCACACCAACTGTAATGACTGGCTGTCGAGAAATCGACCAAGGTTATAAATAAAGCATGTACTAAACCGGTCTAAATTGTTAAATTAGTGGTTCTAACTTCAAAGCTTCCGATAGCCGCTGCACCCAAACCCCAGGTCATTCATGATGCATATACTGTAACATGCTGCGTGGTGGTTAGACAAACGTTGAATCTCAGTGAAATCCCTGGAGTTGTTAAATGTCAGACGGAGAATTCCTCGCAACAGTTCTCTAACATTTTATGGAAGCTGAGGTAGGACCTGATCACCGATCGTAAGGCCTGGCTAATTGAGACAGTTCATCATCATCATAACAGCCATGAGCCTGACCAAAAGGTACTGTGGCTCGGGCTGCCGCTCACCTCAACAGTGACGTGGAATATCCTAGAAGAAAACGTTACTAAGAAGGTTGAAAATTAATAGAAGTCTAAGCGAAAGAACTAGAAATGGTATGGATGCAGGTACGCCATTGACTGCGACACGCTGCCATCTCGGATAGCGTCTCTAACCAGCGGTTTGAGTGATCACGAGGACCCCATCCAGGCAGGCGACACCTACCCACTTTACTCAGTGGAGCAGTCAGGGTTCTCATATTTCGTGACCACGTTGTCGCTTGACCACCACGTGGTTTCACCCAACTGTTGGTGGTCTCAGTATATAATGCCCGGTACGGTAAACGCTCAGCTGGCATACGGAGTACGTGACCTAACCATCGCAGGCTGTGCAACGTGAGTAGTTGACCAATTGATCGCGCATCCCGAGCGTTCCGGAATACGCGCCGGCGAACTGCCGTATTGCTCACGCGATCAGTCCACTTAATGTGGGCTATTGGCGGAGACAACGATGGTCAAATACAGCAAGCTTGTTGATATCTTCCTTGCGAACAGGCCACGTCTCCGAACCATAGAGCAAAACAGAACGCACACAAGCATTATATACTCTTCCTTTCAGCGACAATCGAACGTCTTTTCGACGCCACAGATGACGCAGGTTGGCAAAGGCAACTCGTGCCTTTGCTATCCTCGTTGATATCTCATCAGCAATATTACAAGCTGACGAGATAGTGCTACCCAAGTATGTGAAACTGTCCACAGTCTCAAGCGGATTACCTGCAATAAAGAAAGTAGGAGTGGAAATGCCCCAGTCTTGAAGTAACACTTTGCACTTTGAAGGTGCGAAGCGCATTCCATACAAACCAGCCCGGTCACTCACCTTGTTCAGCATGGTCTGCATGTCTTCGGCAGAGGGGCTAAGTAAGACAATGTCGTCCGCATACTCCAGATCGGTCAACCGAGCGCCAGGAAGAAGCTCAACACCAAGTTCACTGGACTCCTCAAGCGCACCCTCCAGAATGTCGTCCATGACAAAATTGAACAGGAAGGGGGAAATCGGACACCCTTGACGAACACCACTAGAAGTGATGAACGCCCGAGACAGTTGTCCATAAACTCTCACCCTGCTTGCAGAGTGAGCATACAGTGATCTCAACAGATTCACGTATTTCCCTGGTACTCCCTTGCGAAGAAGACAGTTCCAGAGAACGTTACGAGCAACTGAATCGAAAGCAGCTTTCAGGTCCAAAAAGACCACGACCGTCGGCTGCCTATAAGAGTGCCGATGTTCCAAGATCCGTCGCAAGGTAAAAATGTGGTCAACGCACCCTCGACCGGATCGGAATCCTGCCTGTTCTTCACGTATCTGACTTTCTCTGGGTTTAGTGAGCCGACGTAAAATGAGGCCAGTGAGTAACTTGGATGCAACTCTTGGACTGGTATATCTTTGAGGACGTGACTACTTTAGTGAACAAAGCGTGTAGCAACGCGAACGGACCTTGAGGAAAATAGGCAGCCTGAGGAAAACTGTTCAAGCAGTGGTCGCTTCGTATATAGGATTGCCTGTCAGAAAACGCATCATTATAAGGGTTAGAGATGTGGTTTGTATGTGCCATTTATTTCCTACCGTGTTGGCATTGCTATCTTAACAATGTTGAAAGAGGAGCTTTGGGGTCAGATTAGTTCGACATAGAAAAAAAGGAACAAGTGCTTTGTTTTTTCTAACTAAGTACGAAGTTTGCTATGCTCAGTTGGAAAATGTTAGTCCTGCTGTCCAACACGCGGTCAACTATCGCACGAAATATAAGATACAAACGAAAAGCATACAATTTTCCAAAATGTGCGATTTTCACACAAACTCAGAAGATCGTTTTCGTAATAGAATTCACTTCAGTAGAATTCTTAAGAGTGTAAGTTTTTCTAGAGGAATTACATTAGGTCTGTTTGCTTGGTCCATACACACTAGTCGGTAGGATGCAGAAAAAATGTGGTGCCTCTGGTAACATTGTTGCTTACCACGGGACTGCATTACAGAATAAGTGTGGTGCATCAGGAAAGCTGCGGAAAAGGGACATGATAAGCCACTTTGGCACGTTTTTGAAAATTTAACGAGTTGTTTGCAAATATCAGGGAGGTCGTTGGTTAGTACAAAGAAAAAAATATACATTGGAGGCAACCAGTGTGCGTCCAACGCATCCGCAGTCTCTTCATGAACGGTTCGTTGTAACTGCATTACTGACTTACCATTCTAAGCCAACCAGTACCTTCATGGGAGCACTGATAACATCAATTTAATCTACGGCATCGATAGTTTCTTTCCTGGAATACGCCTGCTTAGTACCCAACATAATACAGCCTATGTGGGCACGGAAGTAATGATCAATTTTCTGTTCTCCACTCTGGACTGAACACTTAGACTAACTAATGTTGAAGATTGTTTCCTAAACATTTTTCGCTTTCCTTACTTTTCTACAGTGCGTGACATGTTTTTTAATGTTTTTCTTCATTTGTTCGCTTTCAACATAATCTCGGCCTGTCTATGAAGTTGCTCCATACTTGTTGTCTCATTGCAAAATGATTTCCCGTCGTTTGCTTCTGCTGGTCATTTTACAACCGAATACACAAGTCACTAAACAATTGATCTCGGTAACTATCGATTGTACTTGAACATTAGTTTCCCTTCTCCATGTGTAGCCTTGTTTTGTGGATATTGACTTGTTCGTGTGAGAAATTTACGCCGTTCAATTAGTCCACCGGTTAGGCGTAATTGCTTTCAGTACATGTGAAAGAATTTCAACGCCGCTATCCCACTAACTTTCTGGTTTAACGTGCGCCTATGGACCTACGTTTGATGTCTTGTGAAGTGTAAGCATTTACGATTATCGCTAGATGTTTTTTTTTTCAATTCTTACCTTAGTGAGCCGAAGTTATCCCTGGGATTGGAACTGTTTGTTTGACTTCGCTGGATGCTTGACGTTGGTCATGATTCATCACATTTGTTTCAGAACGAGGTTAGGTGTTGCACCGGTACACACGATTCTGTTAAGGATTTTGAACTGTGTAGTTCACATCTGACAGTTTCTAACAGTGGCGCTGCTGTCACCGTAATACCGTTTGAGACGTTGACAGACAATTGACTCTGAGAGTGACTCTCCAGCCGTTCGTACTAACTGCAAATCTAGACTTACTTTCTTAAGAAAATAAAAGCATCAAAATCTTTCAATGATGTTTAATTTGGTTTAGTGATAATAGCACTGGTTGTCAATCGCGTAGCTGCAGATTTCGAGTCCACGGTTACTGCGAACGCTCTTATCCAGGCTTGGACAGCCTGGTCATATTCAGTTCATACGTAATCTAATACACCACATGACCACAAACACTTAATGGCCAGGTTTTCTACGACAGTTCGTAATAGGGAATATTTTGTATATCAGTCTATATCGGCATCTTTCTCGTATTTTGTGGTAGACTAAAACCGTAGTTACTGTTTGAGGTGATGGTTCAAAACAGTTTAATCGTCCCAAACGCATGATTTATGAAGTGTTCGTTCTTTGGTTTGTCTTTTTTTCCTCCTGTCTCACTCAGCTCCACAGTTCTAACCACACTGCGAAATTTGGCCGCACTCTATCGGAGACAGGGGAAGTTTGAAGCCGCTGACGTTGTGGATGAGTGTACTAATCGACCGGGCAAAAGTTCCGCGCCTATGGCTGGACAGGTTAGCAAATAATATGCGTGGACTTGCCTTGTTCTGCATGCGATAATTTTTGGAAAGTTTTCTTCCGCTCTTACAAGTTAGTATCTTATGATTGGTCTGTGAATTATATGCACTTCCCTTTTTTCTGAAGGAAGATTTGTGCTTGCAAGCTGGTAGCGCCCACTCAGTTCACCCGATGATAACACTAACAATTCTACTCGTTAACAGTACATTGCACTGCCCAGTTCCACGACACCGTGGGTCATGTGCCTGACCCGTTTTGCTGCCATGTTCCGTGTTATCAAACTTGTGTCGTGCATGAATTCTGAAAGCTGTGCTAATTGAATGATCTCGGTTCCTCTGGTTGTTCGTATGTCATACAATTAGCTATGGAACGATAGTGTAAAAAACAGTTGCTTTTCCAGGTTGTTACATTATTGGTTGAGCGGGCGTCTTCACATAGTGAGACTGGGTTTCGTGAATATGTGTCAATACTTCTGTTCAATCTATTTTCTGTCTTCCAAACTACGCTAAGAAACTAGTACAATGTTAACTCCCATTATCCAACAGATTTTCTCTGCCTGATTCGATACGATCGGAAATAGCGTTTTCTAATGTTTGTATAGGTACACTTGTTGCGCAAATAGTATAGAGAACTGGACATTTGTTTCCTCTTATCGACCAGACTGAGCTGTTTTCCATCAATTGTTGTTTCAGAGGTCAGGTTTTCACATTGAGGATTAGAGTCGAGGTCTCTAAAGTCAACAGAGCAGGATGACGGGGAAGTTACCATTTTCTCTACGGTGACATTGTTCATCTGCTGTTCATTTCGAACTTTCGTTATATGTAGAGATTGTTTTCTGAAATCAAGACATCATTAATGCCTTCGTCACTTAAACTCCTCCACACGTAATTCAGCTGGCTGGCTTGTCGAGTAAAATCTTTAGTTTCGGGCTTGACTCATGCTGCATCATTACAACACAAGTCTACGTATCTGGCCCACCTCGTTCAAGCGTACTGTAGAACGAAGCTTTAGGCAGCTTGTTCTTTCCTGCACTGTTGTCTCCAAATATCACTATCGGAACACATTAAGCCTCAGAACAGACCATAACCTACCTTATTGTTCTACGACCATGATTTTTATATGATCTGCCTTATTACTTCGGTTACTATCTATCTTTTTCGATCAAATAAGTTGGTTCATCTCGTCCACGCATACTTCTACGGACAGTGATCCATGCGTTGACATAAAGGTTTTTTCAACATTCGTATGCACATCAAGCTGTCTGATTGTGTTCTCTTGACTGAATTACTCATGAATATGGGTATACGACGGATGTTTCGATGTCCGAGTGTGAATCATCGTGTGGATTATCGTAGTCCTGCACGGTAGTAGCATTGTGTTACTTGTTCAAATTAGTCGTGTACGCGGATATGTTATATTGTAGACAGTTATGGATGGTGCTCTTAACTGGAACCATATTTGCCCGGCGGTCATTTGTTCGTAAGTGTGAACCACAAATTCATTCTGAAAACCTAACCCTTTTTAAAATGGAAACGTTGAACTGACAGTTGTTCGGATGAACTGTATGGGACGCGCATCGGGTAGCACGGGAAGATGTGCGTTTAAATCACAGGAGTCCGAGATGTGTATGAATGACGGTTGTGCAGAAATCGCATCAGGTCTGGAAGTCATGATTAAAATGGGTTCCTTTCTTGTCAGTTATCATGCGCTGCTCCCTGACTGGGGATTTGGCAGAATGCTCGATTTAAGACTCGGGACTACTTTAAAGAAGAACCTAAAGATATAAAAAGTGCATTTTTACGCCAAGGACGAATCAAGCGCCGTTCTATCTAACTTTTAATGTTTGTTAATTAACCACTAATGGGTCCACGTAACTTGGAGGCGGTCATGCCTCCGGAGATACACTACTGTATACGGGCACTACGGTCTGAGATTGCGGAGTAATTATTTTGAAACGTATAAAACGAACCGTTCCTAGTGTTCTTTCACTGGTAATTTTTTCCAGCCATATACTGATTCCCACTTCTTTTGTTCCCTGCGTCTTTTGGGCTCTTTCTTTTGTCCACCATCAATTCGGCACAATTAGTGCATGTCTGGCGGAGGTTAAAATTAACGTCTTATCGTGTCCGTCAACCTGTTCTTTCTACCAGGGATTTCAGAACGTACATTTTGGTAATACACCCTCGCACGATGGTTGGCGGTTTGTTTCGAATGCACCTAGATGTGGGGTACCTCGCCTGTCCTACCATCCTCCCGAATCCAGACAACCAACACGTCTTCCGCGCAACTCCAGTGGCCTTTTGAACGATGCTCATCTAGGTAACTCTTTGGAACCAACAAATCGGGGTTTCCACTACAGGTATTCTGTGCTGGACCATGTATGCCTACTGGCTTCGAGTCCAGTCATCTGACTGATTTGTATGATTTTCGCTCGAATAACCTACGCTTGCGCTCTTTCACGCACTCCCAGCCAGTGTCTCCAATAACGTGATTACCTACATGTACCCGGCGTCATTTCTACTGGCCTTAAGTGATTCACGATTGCTTACGTTTTCTGTATGAATGCTACTCAGTTAGTTTACCCAGTGTTGGTTTTTTGAACACTGCACACCCATGTTCGCCTGTGGCAATCCGATCGCTTGCTTTTCCTGCCAGTTCGGAATCACTTAGCTCACGCGTCACCTATGTCTGACGCATTCTGATTCTTGCTCGGACTATCCGTTTGTTTGTTCCATTTTCTCATATCCTCTGTGTTCGGTTTTTTCTTCTTCTTGGTCTTCTAGCATGAAAAGAGCCAACTCAATGTCAACGCTCCCAGGAAACAATAATAGACACTTCCATTACTCTCAAGTAAGCCTATGACTCCCATGAACGACTGGTTCAGTCGTTCGTTCTATACCTTGTTTCTTTGGATTACTCCTCTTTAAAATCCTCGGATAGCGCATAATATTGATCATATTGTTACCTTTGCTAATCAATGTCTTGCTTTTTTGTGTCAAATCAGTACAGATTTTGAAAAGCTTCGGCGGATATTTGTACTATCTTATTTGCCAGTTAGCAGTAAGCGAATATTAGTTGACAGGAATGGGTCATTTCCCGCACTTGACTGCAGCTTTCGGATTCTCATTGCTATTTCGGTCAATCTCTTCCGAAAAAGAGCACTGAACTTGAGTTTCCCTGGGTTAACCTTGATGCGAATTCGAATCATGAGGTCATCGATTGCAGTTGACAGTACAGCTACTATGTCTTCCTTCTGGGTGATCGGGCTGTCTAAGCATTACTCACTAACGAACCAACACGGCCGTCCCATGAAAAAGTAGCCAGAGTTCTAATGTCGGTCGTGGCAAGGATATGCACTACTGACGAGCTCTAACAAGAGCGAAACTCGAGTCTAGTGCTTCTTTTCGAAATGGGCTGTCTGGACAGTCCGTGGGACTGCAAAGCCTACCATCAGCTGTAGGTGATGTCCAGTGCGTCTGCGTAGTATAATGTGATTTCGATTACAACTGTTGAGGAAGGCCACCCGAGGTGGTTGAAACGTAGAGTATTACAACTTGTTCGTTGCATTATGTTATTCTCAATCCATTTACCAATAAACCCGCAAAGCTTAAATTGTTTCATGGTCCGTTCTGTATTACGTCGTTGTTTTTTCATCCTAGGATCAGACTAGATATTTTCGTGGCTTTCCAACACCCAGAATCGATCACTATTTCCCAATTCGTCCCGGGTTGGCGGATCCTACTTGGTCCGGCATGGGCGCTGTTCGTCCGCAATTCCGCAACAATCGCATTCTTAGTTCGGAGAATTTATATCGATAGTGTGGATCCTGTTTGATCAACACAGCTTATCCGTATATTCTTCTGTGCGTCGGACTGTCGCAAATACCATCACTGTTGGACAGTTGTATATCCAGTCCCCCCTTCCTTGCATCCTGGCATTGTCGTCACCAGAACTACACCCGTCATAATGAGTTACTAATCTCAATTTGAACGCTCTCCTTATACTCGATTTCGTCTGTTCCACCCCATAATTGGACAGAATATACTATAAAATGAAGTTGTGGCCATCGCGGACAGTATGTAACTCGTACCATCGTCCTTTCCCCTTCCCGTCAGTTCGTACATTGAGTCATTGGCTGTGAGCTCCGCGTATGTGCGTGCATTCATGCTTGTGTGTTAATGTGTGCACGCAAGAGAAACTGCGCGGGGCTACATTTTTGTCCGGTTTTATTTCTTTATTCGTCTGGTTATAGTTTTATCAGATTTTGACGTTTGTTTTTTGTTGCAACTGCTCACCGCATGCGTATTTCGCCACACAAAAAACCTTACTTATCGTTTGTTGCCCTCTCCATCTATCACAATTTGGTTACGTTTGAGTAATTTTGAGCTCTCCTCATACTCTTCCGCACTCGTGCGTTGTTTTCACTCTTGTTCTAACTAGCCTGCTTCTGCATAATTTGAGCTCGATTCTCGGCAATAGCATTCCAACCCGCTCTTTATCTCGTCTGTTCCACGCTAGCCATCCATAGCTCTTTTTGTTCCCGTTCGCTTCTCACAGTCATACACACGTGCACGCCAATATGAAACTTACACTTTATTCTTTGTTGCGGCGACCGGTTCTCCTGCCACGTTGTGTCTATTTCTCTATTGTTTTTTTTCTCATTTTTGATTGAGTTTCAAATCCTTGGCGTATCTTTTGTGTGTGTGTGTGTGTGTGTGCGTGTTTATCTATGTATGTACTTGTTGGTGTCTGGGCCAATACAATCGATTGGCACACCATGTTTGTGCATTCGGTTTCAAGCATATCTATTAAGTATGTGATTTAATCCATGCTTTCTCCAGTTTTCAAATGAAAGATTTTGGAGACGCTCACGCCGAACAGAAACAGACGAAACAGTCGGAGCTTCTCTTTAAAACCATGCAGTTGCCAGTGTGCGTCTCGGTGTATGCACTCCATGAACGATCTTCGTCAGGTTATCAAAACGTAATCCTCACCAACACAAGCTGTTTATTTTCGGGCGGCATACTGCCGGGCTGATCGTTTACAGCGTCGAAATTTATCGATTTTAAGCCACCATATCGTAATCCACTTTCGGCATTTCGTTTGTCGTTCGTTTTGTTCCTCTGTGCTTTTCTGTTTGATTGAGAGAATTTCATAATTCAACGGACCATGGTACGTCAGTGGAAGTTTGGCTCCATTCGACTGTACACTTGAAAAAAGTGGCGACGGTTAGCTTGCTAGAACATGGCTTAAGTGATGTGCAGCTCGCGACTCGCTGCATTTTGATACATGCGCTGGCTGAATATTCATCCTCCCAGAGTGAACGAAACAACCTGTTATTGCTATGACTGCTTGGTTCGTGGCACCGATGGAGGAGATGACGTGTATCGGACACCGCTTATTGATACAGTCATCCTTCCACTCGATTCAGCATGGTTCCATCGATTCCAGCGTACTGACCATCTAAGACGAAACTTCTGCGATTGATTGCGTTGTGAAAGACGGGCTGGTGAGTCACTATTTCGCCAAAGGAAGTTGAACAGGAATGACTCAGGAGTGAACGATCCACCGTTTGCATGAACTTTTGTGACAATGCAATGCGATGGCGATTCAATTTATGCATGAGGTAATATCTGGCAAACTGGAGTGGATGAGTGAGTGAATTGGTCATAATCACACGATCAGGGAATCACTGCTGTAGCACTTACTATTAATGCTTTTCTTCCTGAATGACCTATTATTTCGAGGTGGTAGTACTCTGGCCGACCGTGAAAAATGTGCGCCAAATTTTAAGTCGCCTTACAACACAGGCATTACGCTTTTGGGGCTAATTCGTATTGAGTGTTGTTTGTTGTTGCGTAACCGTATGCGGTATTTGGATATGCTGTCCTGCTTGTCGGAGCGTGAAATCAGTTAGTCGAGGACTGGGAAATGTTCAGTGAGGTCTTCTAAACGACCAGTCCTCGAGAAGCGTACCGTTACTACGTACTCAGTTGAAACTGTGGACTGTATCCTCCTTCATGTCAGATCTTGGCCGGCTAACCGATGCGAACTAAAACTGACCATTTGTATTGTCCACTAAGATCCGTGCGCATGTGTAGTTTTTGCGGGCGGAACGCTGTAAACCACACTCTCCTTTCGTGTCCGGCATTGCAATCAACATGCAGAGTAGTCGTCCACAAATATAAACCGTGTCGTACCGCTTTTATACGCCATTTTTAACCACCGGTGTGTACGTCTCGTTGAGTAGTGGTTCGCTCCACGCCATTTTTCTGCTCACGTGGCATCATCCGTAGTAGGTTGTCATTTACGTTGGAAATTTTCACACCACTTCCAAAGTGAACTTCAGACCCACTATTTATGGTGTGCACACACTGCTACGTTCTATTTTTCCGTCGTTACTAACGTGGTCGCTTCTGTCATGCCTACGGATTTCGATCTCTTCGTGTCTAGTCTGTAGTGTGCTGCAGGTGCTCCACGCAAGCAAACTATTTCGAAGTCGGCTACCTACAAGTTTGCGGTTTAAGAAGGCGGATGACTTTGTTTTGAAGTCTCTTTCATACTATCACACGACACAGAAGATAGTTGTTGTTTTGACTGTCATCGTTTACCTTGTGGACTTATATCCGTGAGTTCATATTTGATTATAAAGCACGCTATAAAACTGCGTACAGCCTATGGCCGACTGTGTTCATTAGTTGAACGTGGACGTTTGGTTGCTGTTTCTATCTCTCAGTACGAGTATCAGCGATGATGTGGCCGAAGGGCTCCATCCCCACAAGTTACAATGCTTCCTTAGAATTTAATCAATTCGGCTGTTAACTGTCACTAAATTGGGGAGTGAATCATTTTAGTCTGTGAGTGTGTCAGTCGTGTGCGGGCTTGTGATCGGGCGTAGGTCACGTAGCGGATACTGCGTGGGTGACCTCGTTGATGTTGGGATACGTGCACATTATTCTTCCTTGTAAATTGTACCGAAAGTATATGTTTGGCTAAATAATGTTTGTAGGCTTACTGAATGGTTTTACTCGGTCGACACCGGTGATCCATCGTCGTGTGGATGTGGTTTGCTGTTCGGTATTTATAGTAATCTGGCAAGGTTGACAATGCCTGCAATCGTGTTTCAATTAGCAAACTTCAGTCTATCTTTACAGTTACCTAATTGTTCACGGAGGTGTAGTAAACAGTCGGTTCTCAATTACGAGAATCTCTTGAAAGCTTGAGTCAAACGTTTTTATGATCACAAAGATACCAGTCGTTTTCATCGAGTTGGCCTACTTCACAAGCGCACCTGCCGTTTTGCGGTCCACACTGTCACATAAAGCAGTCCCGTCATTTTGTGTGTAATGTTCGCTGTAGTTTTGGTGACCGCCTACAGACTTTTGTTGTACTGGTAACGGTGTCCTCGTTGCACCTGTGCCTCAGTATACCAGCCGGAACCGGCTCAATTTTCTGGTGTTGACCGGCTGTTCTGTTCAACTAAACCCAGGTATAGATTGAACATCACTTACAATTGATCGCAGCTGTCGCATTCCCATAGACTTTCCAGTCGGCCCCTTTCGAAAAGAAGCACTAGACTCGAGTTTCGCTCTCATTAGAGCTCGTCAGTAAACCCAAGTATGTTCAGTTATGTTATGATTTTTTACTCTTCGATATTCATGCGGTATCCCATTGTCTCATTGAAATTGTCAATAATCCATGATAACTTATTTGGAAACACTCGTGTAGTCCTCGTCAATCACCGTGCCTCGCACCATTGCTAACCAACGTTTTCTATCTGTTCACACGAAAGTGACGCCACGGTTATGATCAAAGTTTGTGATAATCGATCAACTCAAGCGCAAACATCCGGCCTATAAAGTTCATCCTCTGACTAGCCGATTCGAGCTATGTAACCCCTCTGTTGAAGAGTTTAGATGCAGTGTTGCCTTACCCACAGCACTCTCTGTCACCTGCACTTGTAATCCAACATAGGCGGGTTTCACGTTGCTGCCGCAAGATTCTATTACTGAGACCGTTGTAAAAATTTATGTTCTGGGTAACTACCTTCTCTTTCATTGGTAATTCATTTCCCTGACTTCTCTACGTTACACTCGCTCACTAGCAGGATAATATGGCGAGACTATCCCGGTTGGTAAAAGTCCCAATAATTCGATGATACACTGTTTCGAGACATGCCATCGAGACATGTTGGTGGTTCATCACGGCATGTCATGAACCTGTAGCTGACCGCCGACACTCTAACTCAGTCAGCGACACAATGGGTTCGTTGTTGCTCACCTCCGTAGGTCATGCTGAGATTCAAAGGGCCGTTGCGCAACATCAAATTATGATGATCAGGGAACATTATTTGCTGACGGCATATGCATGAATATGAACTGTACCGTTCCGAGTTCTTCTAACTATTCGTTTAACCTGAACTGTCGTGATGTATTCTTGGTATTGTGAACTGTTAATTCCCTTCTTTATTCCTTAAAATGACGTGATGAAGTCGTTTGTGTGCAGACCTACACAGTTAGCTTTTCCTCAGAATGAGACTGGTTAATATGCTTACTGGATGTACCGGTTTCAGACTACGATAGACCAAAATGTCAACATTCCATACTCCACAAGAATCGATGCATTTTCTCAGTCGAGCGTCCGTCAGTCGGTTAATACCAATTCATCCGACTATGCTGTGTATACTTTCAGGTATACATACATTGTTTTGTTGCTTGGTTTTAGCTTCCTAACCGTCTTCCCGGTGCGATTGTTGTGAATGCTGTTTTGTGAATATTGTCTTTGTGGGAAGCAATATAGGGTAACTGTTAGGATTTGTGACCTCGATTATTTGTTAATCCGAGAGTCTTATGTACTGTTAGTGCGCATGTTGTCTTATATTCTTTTTGGTGCACGCGGTACCTGACTCGAAGGTTTTTTTTGGTTCGATCCGAGTTACATGCGTTACGCTGCTTGTTGCGCTGTGCTGCATCTTTTTCTTTTGAAGATTAACAGAGAACATTATTTCTCTTCCTATATTGGTATTCGCTTTAAGAGATGACCAAGCTAGTGGGATTTCTAGGGAATATATGGGCTAGCACATGTGTCTGTTGTTTACACTGCACTTCTCGCTTATCAGTATAACACTGTCAAGCAGTTAGAAACAAACGCTGTTTGAGGTCTGTATAATCCTTTTTTTTCTGCTCAGCTAGAACACTCAAGCCTTCAAATCCTTGCTCGAGCCTTACTTACTGAATGATGTTTCGGTTACCGATGTGTAACGCAGGGTAATTTTGCATATACTGATTACCAGTGACATTTAATAGCGATTTTCAAGATCAGATAAACCTAACCAAACTAATTATTTTCTGACCAATGGACGGAAGTGACTATCGAGGACGACCCAGCTGTTGTTTTCTAAAAACTTTTTTCGAAGCGTTAGACGGAGTTGATCGTCTACTCCTGCACATAAAACTCCGTAAGCATGAGGCAGATTATTCTCTACGTCTATGGCTCAGTATTTGTCGCAAAGGTCCTCACTTCACTGTGAAGTGCTGTGGTATACTTTCCGCTGGGTGTTGTGTGAATAGTGAACTGCTAGAACTTCTCAAACCAGATCCGGTGTTGTCTATTTCATTTGTGCTCAGAATCCCACAACTGGTGAACTTTTTGCTGTTCTTGTCCGCTCATGACACGCAAACTTGATACAATGTGGACAATGTCTCAGAGAATGGGTGACTGCAAACGGATTTGAACTATGTACCACTGAGCTATGGACAACTGGCTTGTGATACACTTGATTGCCTCAGTTTTACTAATGTTCTTAGTTTAGCAGGCGAGCTATCCGCAACTCATTCCCGTGCATTCAAGCACTGTGCCCTCTAACATTTCACATATACATTCTTACACTTACTGATTTTTTCAATCAATTTGGTATTTTGGGGCTCTGCTTAACATGTGCATTTCCAACTTACTCCCGGTCTATCTTCCTATGAATCCCAACAGTCACAGAGAAACCCTCGAATGAACCGTCTGGATGTAAGCAAAACACAAACTTGGTAATCATTTTTGCAGCATATTTCATTACATACAAGAAATAATCACTGTAACAGTCGCATACATATTCACTGTTTTACAGCAATACGTATCTTAAATCGTTTTTAGATTTTGAAAATAATCTAGTCATTTTAATATGCTTTTTTATTCGGCTAACCAGTCCAAGAACGCCCAACTCATCAACATCATCTCCATGTTGCCATGAATGTTCACCTACATGGTTAAAACAGGGACTGGTTTGTCTGCGCCTTGCTTCCAAATGGTCTGTCTGATTTGCGTGGTGCATTGGATTATATAAAAGATATCCGTCTATCACCTACGGAAGTTGATGATTCACTTGCTCTTATGAGACGACCTCGTTAAGGCGCCGTCAAGACGATCCGCTTTTCTGAATTCAGTTTCCCCCAGCAAATTGCTCTCACCATGAACCATTACTTACTGAGGCACAAGGTGTGTTTCCATTTGGCACATTACGAGACTAAATGATTTTGTAGCGATACTGGATGCCATAACTCTGACGGGTTAACGAGCAACACCAACTTTCAAGGGCTTCCTGTAGAGTGCAGTCTGGTCGTGATTTGTACACACTAACCAATTGGCTGACACTTTCTTACAAGTGAAAGAACGAAGATCGCAACCGACTCACGCTGTCTTTTTAATCGCCTTGAGACATTTTTCAGACCATGGTGATTATGTCAGTCTCTTCCCCATAGTATGGTGAATGACATTTTGTCCAAAAAATCCCCGTTGGTCACAAATAGTGTCTCTACCACAAGCTTTATCCAGAGCTTCGTGCGACTTGCGTTGAAACTTTCTCACCATAGAACAGGTTGTAATAATATTTCTGTTAAGGCTGTTGAAGCCAAGAGCTTATTCAACGTACTCTATTATTTCTTCAAACTTAGTCGCACTCGCTTTAAACAGGCACTTGAAGCAATACGTGGTTGTCCGTTTCAGTACTACGTGTTTTCCATTGAGGTAAGGTAAGTTTTATGTGTTAGACCAGAGATGAACTCTGGAGAAACTTCCGATCAAATAACCATTTTCACTGTGCGTTTGTTTATGTCATATTTGTCACACGGCACTTTTGACTGTAATTTCTGGCTTCTATGTGTACTGGGTTTTAGGTGCATATTTGCACGCATTTTGCTGTTTTCTCTCTCTAGTGTTTACAAACCCAGACCTTGTTCACTAGTATTTGCAACCGACAAGATAAATCATGCGTCCTTACAACTGGTATTGTCTAATTATGTCCTTTTGTTTCAATTTTGCGATCATCCTGCGGCTTCGAGGCATTGAAAAGGACACGTTGATTGTTTTGACCTACGCTAATGATAGCCCTTACAGTGGCCGCTTTATTTACTAATTCTTTTTCCACAGTGTTTTCCGTGCAAATAAAGTTGACGATGAAAAAAGACGAATGGTTTATCCTTTTCCATTGGCGTCGATCTTTCCCAATTTCTTAGTACCGAGTGACCAGCCGTCGTTTCAGGTAGCCTTAAACTATCCTAACTGCTGCTGTACCTATGTCTCAGATACTTTAGCTGACTTACGACTGAAACTTTCAACGGTTCGGTTTCTGGAACACTCGCTCCTAGTATCTGTTGTGAAGAAAAGATTGTATGAATGTTATCCATGTTGACAACGGTCAATAGCAGCAAACCGTACGTATATCAGTGTCTGTGAGCGAAAGCGAATTTCTCTCGGGCAATTACGACAGCGTTATCTTTGTCTTTTCTATTTTATGAACAGTAGTATTGAATCGTTGATCGATACAGCAAACAGCTAGATAACATTATCAATCTGTCGATCGATCTATTGACTAGCAGTGTGCGTTACTTTCGTGAATGTAACAGAAAAGGTCTTAACCATTCTGAGGAGGGCAAGTTGTTTTAGATCTACATGTGCATGGGTGGTTCAAAAATCGAACTGAAACATATTGTATTGTTAATGAGAACGAGATTCGGGGAGATTATGTTTTCGTATATATGTTTGCCTGTTTGATCACTTCAATACGTATGGACGTGCTAAGTCAGTGGGTGGTCAGACGGAAATTTGAAACTGTTGTGATCATTATCCACTGATTTTGGTGGCAATGGACATTAGAAATGCCGGTTGGAGTTTATTTGCTAGACTCAACAATAATACTTGGTTTTCCCCGG
>LOND01001158.1:80897-98692 GCA_014220965.1 Paragonimus kellicotti
TGACGAGCTTCTTTGAAGGTCTCCACATAAGCGCTCGGACAGACACCGATATTGCCACACCCCACTCACATCAGTGGTATGAGGTTTATGGAAAGAAAACAGGGAAATGAGCGTGTCTTAAGTTGTCATTTCCAATTAACAGAAGACACCAATATCGCTCCATGTGCGCCGTTTTAGAGAGAGAAAAAAAGTTTCACACTTATTAGAGCTCATCAGTGGTGTATATCCTTGTCCGGATCGGAGTTTGAACTCTGACCCTCGTGCTTGTGAGCCTGAAGCGTGTTAACCACAACGCCAGCAACCTCACAATAGGCAGGATCAAATAATCAAATCCAAACGCTCAACCACACCCTTGAATCTGAATGTATCTGAACGCGAAGACTGTGATCACGTGTGGGTGGTGTTCAATTTTGAAATAACCTAAATCCCCGAATCTTCACTACTGCAAAAAATAAGTTTTCCACGAATAATTAGCATACGCACATCGTGACTTCAACCTAATATTTTTCTAAAAACAGAATGACGTTACAACCGGGGAAAACCAAGTATTATTGTTGAGTCTAGCAAATAAACTCCAACCGGCATTTCCAAAGCAGAGGATGTCCATCAAATGCGATTCCCGAACACCGCAATGTAGACTTTTGGTCGACAGTGTTGTTTACAGTCAACCTACAAAGCGGTGCAATAGTACTATATTATATGTTCGCTCAACCGTCCAGCCCCACATTGTTATGTGTTATGAAACTACACAAGGATAACCTTTTCTGTCTCCGTTGTAGCTACCGTCGTCGTGTGTATTGGAGAGAGAGGCATATGAGGCACACGAACTTATGAGCTTTGCAGGAAAAGATGGTAAGGAGTCAATCTCAGTGGGACAACAAACGCACACTCACATACAGGTGTTTATAACGAGAAGCTGCTTGCGTCAATAGGGCGGATAATGAGGACACGTTATAACAAAGGTATTTACTGGAAAATAACCCTTTCCTGTGAAAATGGTGAAAGGCTTGCGCTATGTTAACGGAGAAGAACTGTATTGTCACGAACACAGAAATTGGCTAAATTTAACGCTCAATCATCCTGGCCAAACACATCCGAACAAACAATCATGAGATATACATTCTGGACATGTTGGGAGTAAGTTAGTGCAGCATGGTTATCGTCATTTCGGAGCACCGTGGTTCCTGCTACGAGACTAACGCATATTCGGGCCGATCATAAGGAAAATACATTAAGTTTCAATTGCAAGTAGAATGTCGTCAGTAAAGTGAATTATTCCGCCATCGCTATCAATCCTCCCCGTTAGCCCTGTTATCGTTGTGTAATCAGGCCGCCAGCCAAAAAGTGGACACGCCCTACCCCTCCTAACATTTTAGCGGGTAGTTTCGTTTCTCTTTACTAAATCTTCGATTGGCCGCTTGGCGGCGAATGCACGGTGTGGAGAACGATGGGCTGACATTCTTGCTTTGTTACCTCTTAGAGGGAAGTTACTCATCGTGGTTGTCGGTCCCTTTGTCTGTCTCTTGCTGCGGTTTGCAGGGGTTTCAAATCATTTGTGATGTGACACCTCTATAACGATTACTTAATACTTCAGAATCCCATTCAGTACCACGTTGGTTGCAATTAATTTTGATCACCGAACAGTATAACTGACCTTTGAATACCGAGTTCCCAGCTTCATGAATTACTGTGAAACTGCACATTGGACTCGTGTTAATTCGTATGGGGACAATTTTATACTAAACAATGAATACCGACGATACCATGCCTGAACTGGTTGCTTGCAGGAAAGGCCTGAGTATTGTCGGGTACCTGTCATGTTTCACTGATAGGTTCAGATTTCTGAATGCTGACCATCTCAAAGAACTCGGTGGCACACCCATCGCTGGTCCTCATATCCGTACCCCGCACTGGAGATTAACGATGATTTTGACGTTCTGCCAGTTTGTACAACGTAAGTATACACAGAATGCAAGATTGTCGTTACTGTGTAGAAGATTTCGTTGTTCGACGGAACTCTGCTCTGGTTCTGCTGTACAGCATTGTAGTTAAACGCTCCGAATCTCATTCTGCGAATCTAGGGCAGTGCGATGAATATGGGTTTGCCGCCTTTAACCGTGAAAGGAAACTAGCCAGTCGTTCTGTGGACCAGAAAATTAAGAGCCCGACAGTCACCTTTGTCAAATTGGTTGATGGTATCTATCCTGTCAGTTGCAGTCTAAATGCCCTGTTAGCTGGTATTTTAGAGGCACTCTAAGCAAAGTCGACGACAAATCAGTGGCCTGAATTATAAATCGTATATATATATATATATATATATATATATATATAGTGCATTCGCGAGCCGCACGCTTGAAGTCACTGCCGCACCTCGTGTGCAGATTGCACTTTTCCAGGCAGTCGGATTCAAGACTAGGACTTCCGAGGTTCTATGATCGATATTATAACGCGACGGACTCAGCTGGATAGAATTTCGGTAAACCAGCTTCCGATCACAAAACGTTCGTTTACCTGTTTTTGGCTTACCGTGCAAAGCCGCTTCATCCTTCGTTCGTCAGATATCCAATGGACGTGTCCCAGCGAAAAGAGCTGGTTTGACATTGACATGTGTGCTCGGTGAAGTACCTCGGTGTTCGGAACCATATCTGACCACCAAATACCAAGATGCGCTTTAAACATTACAGACGGGAGTGGCTCTGTTCCCGCATATTTTAATGATACAGTGTTTTGACATAGGCGGTACGACTGGGGTGGGTGGGGGGTGGTAACGTGCAATTAGGTTTATGTGTTCAGGTTTTGGTTTTGCTAGATACGCCTCCGCAGACTTTCAAAAGCAATACTAACCCTGACCACACCAGCTCGCGACCCACGGTCCATAGACAGATTTGCTGATAGGTTGGTATCCAAATAACAGATGTCTGCGCAACTATCCAAGTGTGAGCATAGCATCTTCACTCGGCGAACATTGAAATGAAGGTAATCTGTTACCTGTGTTAATATGCAAACCATACATGTCAGCCCCGGTCACAAAAGCCGTGACCAGCCGTTGGAGTTCCTGTTCGTTGTGTGCATATGGCACACAAACGTTTACGAGCGGTAGCATCCGATCGGTCGAGTTACGCTTCAGGCTCATAATTTTGGAACGTCACTTATTCAACAGCCGACCGTCCCTGCAGTGTTTTTTGCATGCCGTCCTCCGAATTCGGAGATTAACTGTTAGCACACTAGTCAAGTACAATCCGTACTTTCATATCTTCAACTTCATATAATATTTTGATTGAATTGGCGAACCTACATTAACATCTAAACTTATTAAGCACTGTCCAAAATGCTTCGCGGCTCACGGAGTCAGACGTCTTGGTGAAATCCACATAGAGGGTGTACGGCCTATGGTTGTCTTCTTGACATTTTTTTCAGAGCTGGTGAGTGGTGAGCACCAGTTCAGCAGTTCTTTAATTGATCTGGAATCTGCACTTCTCGGAAAAAATCATTTCCAGGATTTCCGCATTAAGATAATCGAACAGGATTCTCGTTAATATCTGTCTACCACAACTCAGCAAACTGATTCCACGATGACTGTTTGTACTATGCTTGTTTGCTTAATTTCCAGAAGAAAGCAAGGTGGGAGCATATTTTAGCTCCAGTGAAACTGTTTCCTGATCTCTGGTGGAGTGAAACAACTGAAGCAAGAAACGTCCTCAAGCTGGGCCTCCATAACTTAGTGTTCCCTGTAACAACTCGTTTTTATCCATTGACTTCCTGTTTAGCTGCTACCGATTGGCCTTCTGAACCTTTGTCATGTACACGACGAGGGGTGTCTTTTTTGTAGCCTACTGTAACAAGTTATTCACTTTTGTGTCCTCGAATCCAGTGTATGCATTGGCCGTCTAGACCGCCGTGTGTGTGCGTACATTTAGGTATGCACTGCTCTCACCTTTTCTGGTATCTTGGACCTATGATCAGGCTTATGCACTGTGTTGATCCGGAAGCCCTGTGCTAACTAGGACTTCGGTCCTTCCAGGTTCAACCCTGTCAGACAGGCCAAAGAGGGAGCAGCCAGACGAAAAGCAGTTACACTCATAGGATTGTATATCGCACTACTGACTGCGTCAGGGTGCTTAGACAGTGAGAAACGAATCTACTAGGGTACAACAAAACCATGTTTATAATTGCGAAACCGCTGTCTTCTACGTTCTAAAGGATGGGGTTTAAAAAAATACCCTTAAACAACTCGAGCACTCCGACCACCCAACGGTTGATCATGGCTATCAGCATGTAATCCTGCACTGTCGAAAAACCTTGACCAATACTCAGAAGATTGATTCAGTTTACAATACCTCTACTGCGTACAAAAGTGACTGAAAAGAATCGTCAATGTCATATTCATTACGTCTCCAGGTTGAGTCATCTCGTTATTACCGAGTGTGTCATAATTTTGGATCACTGGTTCTCAGCAGGATCTCCCCAAAAAGTTTGAATTTCTTGCCTCGCAAGTTGGGCTTTCGACTTAGAGGCTTCGTGATGGGCCCTCGAAGAAACCCTGTATCTTTTTGTCCTAAAGGTCACATTGTTGAATCAGAGACGCACTCTGAGGTCCCACATGTTGATCCGAACTACACTCGTGGCCCAATACATTTTTCGGTAGTACATGGAACGTGCGTACTTGGGTAGATTAACAAAGCACCGGGTAGTCGGAATATAGCATCACACTAATTGTGTTTGATCTAAGCCACGGCGTCATCGATATCGCATCCTTGAGTGACATATGACTTGCAGACCAAAGTGAGCCTCGAGAAGCAGGTGCTATGTACCCATTCTACTGTATAGACTACCCGACAAAAGGTGCTCGGGGATATGGTGTCTATTCCAAAGTCACTGACCTCATCAATTCTTTGGCAACGGGCGAACCGCAGGACATCAGTCATTGAATCATGTCCGTGCGCCGGCGACTCGGCCGAGGTAAGTCTGCCAAACTTCTTAGTATTTATGTTCAAACGGTATCACACCGATGATACAAAGGATCCAGTTCTATGATCAACCGTCCGTCACAATCCACTTAATACTGATGAGTGACTGACTGTTTGTTCTTAGTGACTTCAACGCGCGAGTCGGACAAGACTCAACAGTCTGGCCGGGAATTCTCGGGCCCCACGGCAATGAGGACAATGGTATTCTGCTTCACCTGTGTGCTACTCACAAGTTGGCTGTCACAAACACTCTTTTCCATATTAATGCGAAAGATGAGATGATGTGCACTCATTCACGACCCGGCCTCCGCCGTTTGCTTGATCACGTGATCGTGCGACGACGCGACATTCGCGAAGTACGTACAACGCGAGTGGTACGCGGATCTGAGCGCAGCACGGATCATAGACTGGTCAGAACCAAATTGCTCATCTATGTTTGCAAGCCCGCTTATTGTAGGTTAGCCGAACGGCGACGAGAACTGGATGTTTAACTTATTTGGATAACATTCTGGCATGATAACATCCAACCATCAATAATTCGCTTACTTACTCCTAGGTTTTTTTGTAGCAGTGGTGTTGGGATCCGTTTATTAAACCTCCTATGAACGTATCCTAGCCAGCACAACTTACTGAGCATCTGAGTAGGTCCAATCCGGTCCGTGTCCGTCCAACGGAGTACCTGACTGTTCGGAACCAAGTTTAACCACGGAATACACAAGGTGCGTCATAGACATTACAAGTGGAAACAGGTCAGATACCATACATTCCGTTGATACGCTGTTCAAGTTTCGCTGCCGTACAACATAAAAGACAGCACTTTCGAACGGCGAACAAGCAGGTTTATTTTAGTCTTAAGACGGCGGTTCTTCCAGGTACGTTGCTCAAAACGTCCGAAAGCAAGCTGACCATCGCCACATTGTCACGCAACTCGCGGTCCATGGACAGCCCTTTTAACAGACTGCTACTTAAGTAACAGAATTCTGTGCAGCTATCCAACATGTCTCTGTTGATGCAGATTCCAAATATAGGCACAGCACTTCAACTGGGAGAAAGCCGAAAGAAAGAAAATGTCTTACCTGCGTTGATGCCAACACCTAAGTTGGATGCCGCAGTCGAAAAATACGTGGCCAATCGCTAAAGTACCACTTCGCTGTCCACTGGCCTATCTCACCTGTTCTTCCTGGACCCTTCGTGGAGCCTTCAACTAGTTTGGTATGAAGGACAATAAGATGCAAATCTGTCCTGGGGATCGCCACCCCTATTCACTGAGTTAAAATTCGTACTCACTTGTAACTGAGGTGATAACCCATGCCCGAGGGCGCCGTTAGTAAGACACTGGCGTCATGCTCGCATTATTGCTACGCACAGCACGGGCATTCTATACTACATTAATCAAATGGTGTGTGACCTCTACTGCTAATGTTCGAAACCATTAGCTTTCGGAATGCGCTTGCTTTACGCTTTCCTTCATATGTTATAATTTCACCTTACTCCCTTACTTCATACTTTCACTGGTCCTTACCTTTTTCGAATCGATAACCTTTATTTTCCACTCTCGCCGTACATTCGCTTTCACGTTCGCGTACATTTTTCCACTGTCGACTTAACACAGGTTCATCTTGCACGTGGTGTATTGTAAGCTCTCCCACTAACTTACTAAGCTTCAATGCGTTTCTTTGTGCACTACAGCATACTTGGTCGAATTTGTGTGAAACCACTGCCTCTGCTCAGTCCAACTGATGCACACGGTACACAAATCGTAACAACGTTGACCTATTCAACACAGACATTTTCTCAGATTGCACCTATCTTGAGTTTTGGTACTGTCTGCTCTATCGTTTATGCGAATAAGCTTCTGTGACTGCTGACAAGAATCTCCGCCAAAACCACACAGTATGAACGAGTAGTTTCAACACTTTTTAAATTCTTATCAGGTCGTGTAACTTCCTACTGATATTTTTGTTTTTATCATACACACAACGCTTACGCTTTAGGACTGTGTCGTGATGCTGTACTCGGTGTTGGTGTTGGGGTAGTGTGCCTAGTACACATCCTCAGGACTCTCAAGATACTTGGTAACCGTTTACAACGCCAGCGTCAGAAACTCCGGGAATTCTTTATGCTGTTGCACAGATTAATTCGACTAGTTGGAAACAGCGGTTGAATAGGAAAACCGTCACACTCTGTGCGTTAGCTACTGACGTGCCGGGTTGGTTAAAGTTCTCGTGCTTCTCTGTCAAACATTCTTAAATGTCCAACGATGTACATACTCAAGAAGATGCTCGTTCAGATATTATTGCCCGTGTTCTGATGTAAGGTCTTGTTAATCAAGGTTTGCTCAAATCTTATGTTATGCGACCTTATGGCTACATATTTTATACGTACCAGATCCATTGTTCGGTATTATATTTGGTCTCTATGTTCTCAATGTGACTCGCAGTGTTATAATATCGTTCATGGTGTCCTCTAACATCTTTATTACCAATCTTGTGTTTCATAACCCTGGTTAGTGTGGGTTTATCAAGCTCTGTTTTATGGACTTGATACATTTGTATAGTCAGGAAATCTCTTCTAATCTCGTGTTCAGGTCCGTCAGCCTTTCCAAAACCATGTCAGATATGATTACTACTTTGTTGTTGTATGGTCTTCAGATCAGTCGTTACCTTCGGTATGGGATATTATTTTAACCTCTATGTTAGCTTCTGGGCCTTAGTGATCCACCTTCATTTATCTCTAGCTTCTCTCTCGTCGGTCGCACTTCTCGCTGGTTACCAATAGTGGGGGCCAATGAATGTTGAGTTGGTTCTGATGTTCGTGTGTTTTGTTGTCCTGCCTTTGTAGCAACAGGAAACTCAAAGTTCATTATCGGTCTGTTGTGTTTCACACTTCGGTTCTGATGTGGTGTCTTAAAAAACAGAATAAAGGCATTGCGTTAGCTCGCTCAGAAATTTGTGTGTTTGTCATTGCATCCCATAATATTATATGTTCTGTTCAGAGTCCCGGCTATTTTTTCTGTGAGTGCCTGTTATCATTAATCATATCTATTTCGACCGGTATTTTGTGCTGTAGGGTCTCTAATCTCAATTTAATATTTGTGTCACTCGATAAGCTGTGTAATCTCTGATGTTGTGTGTTACTCTATTTCGCATTTTGTAATCGATAAGTACACGACTGACCTTATGTTATGATTTGCTACATTTCTAATTGTCAAATTGGAATAAATTTGTTATCAGTATGAATGCTATCTCTTAATTATATCGCAGGATGCATCATGGTTATTTGAGCTTCTGCTTTATTCTAATTGGTTACTTTTCCCATGGTGCCGCTTGCTTATGTTTCACTATGATTATTATATTGGCCTGTGGATCTCTGCGTTTCCATAATCTCATTATCAGCGTTCTCGCAGATCTTTCTTTATACTTTTTGAGTATGGTGCCATAGATTTGTCTTTCTCACTTTGCATAAAATGATGACTTTTGTGTGAAAAAGAGTAGATTTTCCATCGTATAGTGATTTCAGAATTACCAAACAGCGTTACATTTTGTCATGCTCGTGATGGTTCGTGCGCGGTTTACCAAAACTTTTTAACCAAATCTTGATCAGTACGGCGACGAGCAATTTGACAAGTTTGGATGGAGACTTGTCTCACGTTTTCTATCTGTTTTATGGATTACATCGCATTCTTGATATATGATCGCTATTTGTTCACAGATGAAAGCCTACAGATCTGTTTTGTGATCATGGTGATTGCTTCTTCAGTCGCAATCTGCCGTATGTCCTATGCTTTCTAGTGACCACTGACGAACTGTCAGTTTCTTTCACATGGTTAGCTCCCTTGTTTGATCTATCATAGGTTTGGACAAAACTGTGTAGGCAGATACTCCTGGTGTGTGGCACTGGTAGTATTGGTGGCTCCTATCAATCCAAGCAAACCATTTGACCATGGGGTCGCGGCCACTAGACTTGTGCGAATAAGTGAGAGTCAATCTCATCAGCCGTCTCACTTCGTTTCCTCGTAGACTAAAATCGATTGGCTAAAATGTCTACTGGATAATTGTGTGGACTCCCCGTTTGTCGTATGCTGTATTGAAGGGGGGTGCCTGGTTATGGTGTGACCCAGCAAGATAAACATTATGTCCACCACCTTGATGGTGGTTAACATGATCAAGAACTTTCAAGAGCTCTCCTTCTGAGACCGCAGTAGATGTTTGTCAGTTTGAACGTTAGCTACCAATGGCCGATCCAGTTTAGTTGATGACTAAATGAAGTGCGACAGCTAGAGAATGTATGCTGTCTGCTGAGTCGAACTTGCTCGATCTGACATTCATCTAGGGCACATTGAACTTTTCTTAGCAATATTTTGGATCACATCTTGCTCAAACAATGCCTGGCTGTTCAGATCGATGTGTTATTCATCTAATGAACTGGGTAAGTATGGATTTTATATCAGACCCATTTCGCCATGCAAATTGGTGCTAACAACGAGGTTGCTCATGGAAAAAACGTTTCTTATGACCACCAAGCGATCATCTGAGACAGAACTTTTCATTGCCTTACTGTACGACATAAACAGAATTACAATATCACTGAACTCATCACTGCGAGAGTGTCGAAAATTTGGCTTGTCACACTAGTTACTCTGTGACCACGTCCAATATGAAGCGATGAATGTCTAACAATGTCCAGACATTGCGATTAATAGAGGCACTGCAGCAAACACCAGCAACACACCTGCCAACTGTCATATTTTCACACTAAATAGAGAATCATGTTATGCACTACGGGGTACAGCGCGTTTCGACAATAGCTTGAAATTCGAAAATAAGCATAAAGACATAGGCGAACATGTGTTTTCTATAATTCTTTTCCAGACCGACAGAATTATTTACCAGAACCCAAACATTCTCCTCAACAGATCAATTAAAGCAGCTAGAATTTTCACCACGAGGAACTGAATAATGTTCTCGCAGACCGGAGAAAGCTACGTACAGTCGTCAACCTAATGGTCCACGCAAGCCGTCGCTAGTTGATGATGATAACGATGATGTAAACAGTTCATTTGATCTAACTCCATAAATTTCCTATATACTTGTATTGGCCTGAAGGTGAATTATCGGGAACCTGTTCGCCATATATCTGTATTCTCACTGTCGTAATGAGCTTCGTTGAAACGCTAAGATTTGAAAATAAGCTTTACATAGTATGAATGCCTCAAACGTATGCGTTCATCTCACAATGACATAAATCCAGAACAGATTTGATTGGCACTCGTGCCTGCTATAACTTAGCGATCGAGTAACCAATGGGGTGCCCATAATATGTTCCGAATTCGGACTTTAGGAAAAAGCGTAGGCGACTTTTGGAGTGCACCATACTTTCATTGAGACCATATGGTTTCCCCGAGTGACTGGAAAATAGTCATATCCACAATGTTTCGTGAAGTATACGACGAAACCGACATTCCATGGCCGGTTTCATCTTTTATTAAGAATAACATCTGGATACAGTCCAGAAAGAGGTTCGAACTGGGTAACCCTCATGTCACCAGCCACCAGTCAATGCCATTTTTGAATTCGTCGCCCCATGTTTTTTTTTATCGTTTAATATGTCTCAGCTAGCTTGTACCAGTCCTACTAATTAAATCTGATTGACTGGTCGGACCAGATAAGTTTTCACTGTCACATTCCCATGTTGCGCGTGTTATGTTGGCAAATGCTGCCGATGATCTGCGAATGAAATGAAATGTTTGTCATACAAGACACCTTATGCATAACTGTTGACTTTTGTCATATTCTGCTTCTGTTATTGTTTATTGGTGATTCCTAGCCGCGTCCGGATAGTGCGGGATTCTTGCTTGGAGGCTCACACTAAGTGTGACCGAAAATAGCATCCACGTTGTATGCATCAATCTGAAATTGACAAAACTAATCTTCTTCAGAAATGTAAAAGGACGATAAACTACATGGGAAGATCACCCGAAGTGACTGGAACGTTGAGTAATACAACTGTCTCGTAACACTGTGTTCTTTTCAGTCCATTTATTAAAAACATGGGATGGAATTTATCAGTGAAACAAAGCTGAGCCCACAGTAATCATAGAACACCTAATTGGATAGGAAATAACTATTAGACCGACGTTTTAGCTATCCGTCAACACTCTACGACCTTTCCGTTTCTTCATGTAACTCTGTTGGTGGTACTTATCATGCGTTCAATGTTGAGCACGATTTTTCCAGAGTTATGGGGAATAGAGTTCCCTGTTGATTTGTCCCCAAGGCGAGGAACTGTCATTGGATCACTGTGTTTCAAAGATGCTACGTGGCATAGGGCTATTTAGTCAAGAAAAGAGGATTGCATTGATGTTTGGTGATATGAAGACTGCGATGGAGATTGTGAATCGTCTGAACAGACGTTAAACGGTTTCCGATCTATCCTTGATATATATTACCTCATAGTGAGTTGCCACTTGATTTAGGGCCTTGAAAACGTTATCTAAAGAAAATAAGGGTAAATCCGTTCGTTCTGCCTTGGACACAGTAGTTAGGGCTTCCGAAGGAAAGGTGCATTGAAGTTACAAGGATCCAAGCAGTCAGTTCAGTAGTTAATCGAAGTTGTGTTATATCTAACTTATAGATAAATGGGACACTAACTTACTGAAGCATATGTGCAATATTGACGTGAGTGGACAGAACACCATAGTATTTAGTGACCGTTGAAACAGTTTTCATTCAGTCATCAAATGTTCAATCTGGGTTGTCCCCAGGGCTGGGAATTTTACTGTCACGAACTGTGGGAAGGAAGATCATACTCAACTTTTCAAGAATACAGTGATGATTCGTAGATGACTTAGAGGAGGAATATCCTCTGACGGAGCAGTTGGGTAAGATATGGCCACCAGCTTCTCACCCCAACATTTCAGATACACATTGTGCTGCTCGAATACAAGGCGAAAATTTTATCCCAACAAAACACCGCCTCCTCAGATTGTGGGTTTCATTTGAAAAGGCCTAGTGTTCGAAATGGCTAACCCAAAACCCTGACCTGAATCCACAAAGAAGATATAAGAAAAAATCACAGAGCAGTCTACCAAAACGAATGGAGTTTTCGTCAAATAGGGGAGCTGAGAAGCGCACTCTTGCAAGAATGGCAAAATGTAGATTGTGGACTATTTAACGCTCTGGTAAACAACAAGCAAAGGTGGTCCGTTTCACTTCAAGAACGAAACGGCAAGCGTTCATTCCACCAACTCTGCCTAATTTTGGCTCAAACTGTTGCCTTCCAAACTAGTTTTATAGATGTTTTTCTTCAGTTTTTGAATTTTAGGCCTATCTTTTCAACTCAGCTTTACTTTACATATTAAAGCACTGTAGTGCGTCAGACAGTAATGACGATTTCCGTATTGCAATTGTACAATTTGAACAGCACGTCTCGGGATAGGCGGATAATCTGAGCACTACTCACACCTGGACGTTCACACGCGATGATTTGTCCGAGTCCAATGTTAGACCAATAAAGTTCACATTAAACCGCTTGTTTTACGTACATTCGATCAGCACAAAGCTAAACACTGTTATTTTGCCTTACGATCGGGAAACGATTATCGTAATATCCTCACTGCATCCTGCACGGTCGAAACAAACATGAGGGTGACAACCAACGAGATTGAAGTTACCTTAACAAAATGAATATCAGGTCATAGTGACCAACTTAGGACGCGCAAGAAAGTACACAGCATGTAGGCAGAGGACTTTTGTATGAGAGAGGACAAAATGGAACTGGTCAAATTTCAGCGCATCATGCACCACCGAGTAACCCTGATGCCAGTGAGTCTAGCATAGAGCCCCCATTAGAATATAGCTACAGTGCTGCCTGAGAAGGAAATCCGCCAAAGAAAGATTAAACTGAAGCACATTGTGAATTGTGGCTCCTCGATAAAAAGCGTTCATTTTACTGCTATTTCAAGTAGGGTAAATCCGTGCGTATCGTCGTCATATTGCCGTTGTAATGGATGATACACAACAGCGTGAAAGTTAAACGATCATGAAAGACTAACTGATTTGTTTCTGTTTTTATATTTTAAACCATCTCTAAGAACGATTATCGCAAAAGCTCACCCTCTCCTCAGTTAAAGGCTGTCCGTTTTAAAACGCTTAACCAAGTGGTCTCACTAGGCTCGGTTGATTTGCTCAAGACTGTACGATTTGCTTATACCAACGGTCAACTGGCACCACACTCCCTTGGTCACTGTCCTGAAGCGACCCCGCGCCTCATCAACGATGTGTAGGTGTCTGTAGTTGACTTTTGTTGCCTATCTCTGCATAGGTGTAAATGTTGTTTACTACACTATATCACATTTACTGGTCTGTAAGTTAAACACCAGCGTTCATCTTCATATGCAGTTTCCTTTCCTAACATCTGAAGACGTTCACTTTATATCTGCAAACAGTCCAATGCACTTCATTATTCAGAAAACATAGAAACAAGAGCGCATAAACAATTACATTTGCTTTCTCCCGAACGAACCAGTAAATAAATTTCTTTAGGTCAACATATGGACATTCATCATCGTGTGATGATTACCGTATGACCGACGAATTTTCTCACATTTCCTATTGTCTTCATTAGTTCCGCCGTTACGTGATGAACAGTTGATCGTTTATCCCATTGTCGCAAACAAGAAAAGTCGAATTTATCAGTTTTCTTCAGCTTAGTAACAAAGGTGATGACCGACTGGCTTTTTAAGTGAACATGAAGACTCAATTCAGAATGGTAAACGAGGTCCATAGGATTGAGTATACTGACAAATAAAATCATATAGGCTGATTTAATTCAGTAGTCTGATTAAAAATTTTCGAAAGATAATGAAGCATATCTAGTTCATTGGTTTAAAAATTGAAACAACTTTCGTTTGTCACACACCGGGATCTTAAAACCCTATTCCTTATTTTCTTTCTTAGGGAGCACCCTTTTACTCCGTTCTTATTTTGGGAATATCCTGTTTTTTTTGTGTACTGTGTGATGATTACCGTATGACCGACGAATGCGGGCAAGGGTCAGTCAATAACAGGCTGTGTTCGGAAAGGTTTATGATACCTTAATTTACTATGAACGGTCTTACTCGATACCCTGTACTAAGCATATTTCAAAATCAATTTTAACGGTTCTTACTGGATAAAAGGATTTCATGAGATTAAGATGTCTTCAGAAAATAGAAAATACGTCCATCAAAGAGACATTTCTGTGTTCCACGAATGATTCTTGTGTCTTGATGGAGACAAGTATGGTACTTTTTATTTTATTTCTGCTGGCCACAATCATTTATCAATTTTCTCCATTTCCTATTGTCTTCATTAGTTTCGTCATCCAATTCATGATAATACTAAACGCTTGTAGCTTAGTGTGGTATTGATCTCTTACGTCTGACTCTTAATCACACTCGAAGTCAAATCCCAAACTACCAGCGAACCACTCATGAGTCCAAACACTTAGTTGTAACAAGGGATGTGTGATATTCTGCTACAACAAAACCGTTGCATCCATCCCCGTTGATACATTGACACTGATACGTATGTGAGTTCGGTTTCCGCGGCAACGCGGTTTGCCATGCGGATAACGTTACGTGATGAACAGTTGATCGTTTATCCCATTGTCGCAAACAAGAAAAGTCGAATTTATCAGTTTTCTTCAGCTTAGTAACTAAGGTGATGACCGACTGGCTTTTTAAGTGAACATGAAGACTCAATTCAGAATGGTAAACGAGGTCCATAGGATTGAGTATACTGACAAATAAAATCATATAGGCTGATTTAATTCAGTAGTCTGATTAAAAATTTTCGAAAGATAATGAAGCATATCTAGTTCATTGGTTTAAAAATTGAAACAACTTTCGTTTGTCACACACCGGGATCTTAAAACCCTATTCCTTATTTTCTTTCTAGGGAGCACCCTTTTACTCCGTCCTTATTTTGGGAATATCCTGTTTTTGTGGCCATGCCTCACAATCCGTATTCCATATAAGTCAGCGCTACTTTTAAGTCAATCTGAACATTCCATGTCTTGTTGTGGAAACCATAATTTGAAGGAGTATAACATACATGTTGGAGCATTATCTAACTGCATAATGCAGATTGTATCTTACATAAAAACAGCGAAACTAAAACTGATGTTTCGAGGATATTGATCTAACCAGCTAATCCTTTATTCGCCCGCAATAGTGACTTTTCAGTTGCTTCTTTTAGAATAAAATTCAGTCTAACATATCAGATACTTTGAAATCGTGTTTTACTGCATCAAAATAATTGTGATTTTGATAGGTTGCATCAAAAGAATGTGCAGCTGTCAGGGCGTTCATTCATTCGCTGCGGATGATGTCATTCCAATGATAAATACAAGTGCCGTTATTTTCCATCAGATGCGATCGAGTTGTGTGTGCTTCAGTTGCAATCGCAGTTGTTTTAAGTGTGACAAACAGCTGAGATCTTCTCTTAGACTCGGCATGCGTGGTAACACGAGATTATAGCTCGTCGAGTAGAGGTCTTGCAGACGTACTAAACAGAAATGTTATCTCATGTGAAAGGACGGAGGAGAAGCAAGAGGCAGACGATAGCTGTTTGTCACAACTAAAACAACTGCGATTGCTAATGAATCACACACAATCGATCGATCTGAATGGAAAATAACGGCACTTGTATTTATCATTGGAATGACATCATCCGCAGCGAATGGAACGCCCTGACAGCTGCACATTCTTTTGATGCAACCTATCAAAATCACAATTATTTTGATGCAGTAAAACACGATTTCAAAGTATCTGATATGTTAGACTGAATTTTATTCTAAAAGAACAACTGAAAAGTCACTATTGCGGGCGAATAAAGGATTAGCTGGTTAGATCAATATCCTCGAAACATCAGTTTTAGTTTCGCTGTTTTTATGTAAGATACAATCTGCATTATGCAGTTAGATAATGCTCCAACATGTATGTTATACTCCTTCAAATTATGGTTTCCACAACAAAACATGGAATGTTCAGATTGACTTACAAGTAGCGATGACTTATATGGAATACGGATTGTGAGGCATGGCCACAAAGACAGTATACAAAAAACAGGATATTCCCAAAATAAGAACGGAGTAAAAGGGTGCTCCCTAAAAAGAAAATAAGGAATAGGATTTTAAGATCCCGGTGTGTAACAAACGAAAGTTGTTTCAATTTTTAAACCAATGAACTAGATATGTTTCATTATCTTTCGAAAATTTTTAATCAGACTACTGAATTAAATCAGCCTATATGATTTTATTTGTCAGTATACTCAATCCTATGGACCTCGTTTACCATTCTGACTTGAGTCTTCATGTTCACTTAAAAGCCCACTCGGTCATCATCCTTTGTTACTAAGCTGAAGAAAACTGATAAATTCGACTTTTCTTGTTTGCGACGATGGGATAAACGATCAACTGTTCATCACGTAACGTTATCCGCATGGCAAACCGCGTTGCCGTGGAAACCGAACTCACATACGTATCAGTGTCAATGTAGCAACGGGGATGGATGCAACGGTTTTGTTGTAGCAGAATCTCACACCATCCCTTGTTACAACTAAGTGTTTGGACTCATGAGTGGTTCGCTGGTAGTTTGGGATTTGACTTCGAGTGTGATTGAGTGTCGAACGTAAGAGATCAATACCACACTAAGCTACAAGCGTTTAGTATTATCATGAATTGGATGACGAAACTAATGAAGACAATAGGAAATGGAGAAAATTGATAAATGATTGTGGCCAGCAGAAATAAAAATAAAAAGTACCATATTTTGTCCCCATCAAGACACAAGAACCATTCGTGGAACACAGAAATGTCTCTTTGATGGACGTATTTTCTATTTTCTGAAGAAATCTTAATCTCTTGAAGTCCTTTTATCCAGTAAGAACCGTTAAAATTGATTTTGAAATATGCTTAGTACAGGGTATCGAGTAAGACCGTTCATAGTAAATTAAGGTATCATAAACCTTTCCGAACACAGCCTGTTATTGACTGACCCTTGCCCGCATTCGTCGGTCATACGGTAATCATCACACACAGTACACAAAAAAAACAGGATATTCCCAAAATAAGAACGGAGTAAAAGGGTGCTCCCTAGAAAGAAAATAAGGAATAGGGTTTTAAGATCCCGGTGTGTGACAAACGAAAGTTGTTTCAATTTTTAAACCAATGAACTAGATATGCTTCATTATCTTTCGAAAATTTTTAATCAGACTACTGTGATTAAATCAGTCCTATATGATTTTATTTGTCAATATACTCAATCCTATGGACCTCGTTTACCATTCTGAATTGAATCTTCATGTTCACTTAAAAAGCCAGTCGGTCATCACCTTTGTTACTAAGCTGAAAAAACTGGTAAACTCGACTTTTTTGTTGCGACAATGGGATAAACGATCAACTGTTTTTCATCATTTGACGGCGGAACTAATGAAGACAATAGGAAATGGAGAAAATTCGTCGGTCATACGTAATCATCACACGATGATGAATGCCTATATGTTGACCTAAAGAAATTTATTTACTGGTTCGTTCGGGAGAAAGCAAATGTAATTGTTTATGCGCTTCTTGTCTCTATGTTTTCTGAATAATGAAGTGCATTGGACTGTTTGCAGATATAAAGTGAACGTCTTCAGATGTTAGGAAAGGAAACTGCATATGAAGATGAACGCTGGTGTTTAACTTACAGACCAGTAAATGTGATATAGTGTAGTAAACAACATTTACACCTATGCAGAGATAGGCAACAAAAGTCAACTACAGACACCTACACATCGTTGATGAGGC
>LOND01001159.1:8429-19908 GCA_014220965.1 Paragonimus kellicotti
GTTCATCAGGTTGAAGCAGTCACTCTTGTGAATGTATACTGCATTCTCGGACGTTGTTTATAGCTTAAGTTCATCAGGTTGAAGCAGTCACTCTTGTGAATGTATACTGCATTCTCGGACGTTGTTTATAGCTTAAGTTCATCAGGTTGAATATGGATAATTGCTGGAGTGCTTATTGATGATGCTCATCAGTTTATGATGACGACAGAAAAAAAAGCGCTAGAGAAATCATTATTTGAGTTCACTATATTGTGACGAACTGAAACGAAAGTGTTGAAAGTAAAATGATCATTATCCAGGCTCATCAATCTGTAGTGGACGGGGCGGTATGCGCTAGACTCTCATCCACCAACAAGGTAAAACGCCTTTCCTGAAAAGCAAACGAAACGCGGTCACAACAGACATTGAACTAAAGAACGCAGTGGGTTTGGAAACAAACCGTATATTTCCAGCAATGTTTGGAAATATGATAAGTAGTTAGCTCTAGCCTAGTCTGGGACCAACGGCAGCAACCAAGAGAAAAGAAAAGAAGCGCGAGGTGGGCTACCGCCCACTCGGCGGCACTCGAAAGCGCGCCAAGCGAAAAGTGCGTGGAACCTTCGAGTGCGTTAAACAACGCTCGGAAAGGTTCGGGTTAAACGACCTTGAAGAATGGAATAGATGAGTCGTTAGGAAAAGGACAAGCGTTCGCTGCGTGCAATTAGTTGCACGACTGAAGAAAGTGGCACTGAGTTCATATCAGGCCTCCTATAGCAGGCGTACACAGAATCATGCGTACAGAACAAACAAGCGGGAAACATGGTTGCAGCCGGGATCCTTAGAAAAGCCCCGCGATCGTTTGTCAGTACAGTGCGGTTATCCGTAAACAGAGAGGCGAAGCACTTTCAAAAATACTTTCAATTCTTCGAGATTAATTTCTCTCTCTTGCGTATGCCATTCAAACTGATAGCAACACTTCCTCTGAACGATCAGTTCACTCAATGCCTCTTCGCTTGTCACCCCATATCTAGTGGATTAGTTCGGACCCATCTTTAGTGGTTTACTTTTATATTTGAGATTGTTGTGTGCTCACTTCCGACGTCCTCCAAAATCCTAAACTCCCTGCGACGTGAGAGTTGCCTTACCAGTACCACCGTGCCTGTTTACATTATCTTGTGAATGTAAATTTACTGCAAACCACTAACATCAAAGTTAGTGTTGGCGTAGTACGCAAGTCTCAGTTGGTGGCTGTATAACGAATCCGCGCCATTTCCACCACTATACGCTACATTCACCAGGGTTTGTGTTGGCTTATGTTACGCAAGCTCACTCGTGGCTGTATAATGAATCCGCGCCATCTCTACTACTATAGGCTACATTCACTAGGATAACAATGTTTAGCTGTCACCGTTGGGAACGCCGCCCAACCAGTCTGACGCTTGTTTGAATTCTGAAGGTCGACTGAAGTTTCCGTCGACATTCGTTCTCTCTGGCGGTTGCCGTGCGGTTGTGCTTAAGGTTCTCTCACGTCCAACTCCCTAGCGCCTTTAACTGTTGCGTTGAAGTCCGCTTGTGAACGGTGAGTAAATCAATAAATAAAGTTTGTTTGCAGATTCGCCGTCTTCTCACTACGACTTCCGTTCCGCGTTAACATAAGGCTGGGGAAACCTTGGGCGTACGAACCTAGGAACTAGCATCGCGATAAGACTGTCCAAAAAACGTCGCGGGTTTCACGACTTGGAGTTTGTCAAGATTAATCAGGCAGCATCGTCTGGATTAACGACGGATGTACAATTCTAGATAATCTGGTTGACATCCGCCATCAAGTTCACATAGAGAGATCATCCACTGGTTTCCGTGGATTTTCCCAGAATTACTCAAAATTCGCTTGCCGGTGAATGATCCACTGTTGTCCAATGCCAGTACACTACTTAACCCAGCGTTGTGTGGGCTGAAACACTTCAGTCAACCTGGCCATTAATTAAACAACCCCGTTGATACGGAAGTGGCTAACATCTTTTTGGCCTCCACAAACGTGATGGGGGTGGTATAACAGCGTGAACTTCGGCCATTACCAAACTTTGTGAGTTATTGTCTTTAGTTCGGTATTTTATAAGTTCAGCAGCCTGACGAACTTCCGTCCGGGCCGTATGTTTGCTGCATTCATATTCTATGAGTTCAGGAGAGCTTTCGAGATGAACGAGATTTGTATGTATTTTTGGCGGGATGAAGTGACTTATGGTCTTAATAATATTGCTTGATTGAACCGAGCAACGCAATTATTTCAACAGTAGATGTCGTGTAGGAGGTCGTTACAGTTATGCGATCCGCTTGGCTAAAACTGGGAACCAATTTAGCGGGATCATTTTTGCCACGTAGCATTTATTTTGAAAACCTTCAAGCGACCTTACGACGGTTGGCAGAGAGATGGACAAGGGATGCATCAACTCACTGTTCAACTTGAGCCTGAGACAGAAGTAATACCATAAAATTTATCTACGTGACCGCTGAGCACGCTGAAATCAACCACAGAACGATAAGTGCCGCGATAGTAGGAAAGAATCTCCATACTCCAGATTCAAAATGGACATAATAAAGTCTAGGAAGTAACAGCGATTATCAGCCATTCCTTCATAAGTTCGAGGCACTTTCAACTGCAGTATTCCGCACGCGACGAACAAGTTAGACGCAGAACAGCCCGAAAGCAAAAGCCACAAAAACATAGGAAATGAGGGGCCATGGAAAGAAAGAACGATAGAGAAATACGAAAAAAGTAACAGTGCAGTTTCATGAAAACACTTCCTGAGAGGAAAGAGGCTAACAGTTGAAGTCATAACTCGAATCAACAAGACTTGTGGCAGATAGACCTTCACTACGTCAAAAATTAATCTAACATGTAAAACACATTACAGACCCCTATGTGACACCTAAAGTCAAACCACTGTAACGATCCACGTCTGATCGTTGAGTTACGCGTAGCCCAAAAACGGATCCCCAAATTGAAAACAAGATTGGATCCAACAATTTCTACGGTACTATTAAAGAAATGCATCAATAATTACAAAAAGCAAACCTCAATCGTTCGCGACGATAGTCTCGTCCAGCAAAATCAACAGTTTCTCAACAGGACCAGCAAGGTCAAAGGTCAGCCGTCACGCCAGTAAGCCAGGACAAGAATGGCTACTCGCGCCAAGGACACTTAATGACACATTAGTTCAATAAAACAAAACGGGGTGGGTGAGGTAGTGGGAACAAGTGTCAGGTTAGTGGGAAAATGGGGAATGCAAACGATGGAGACGAATTTTCTCAGTTCATGGATCAACAACTATTACAGGTTGGTTCAGAAACAGCCCGCACTAATTAATTTGTTGGACAGAAAGTTAGTTTTCCACAATCAGGACCAACTTTTTCCGTGCGTGACGACTGACCGCTGGAATAATTTGTTAAAGCAAGAGGTTGTAAGGAGGAATGTTGTTACCTTCAAGATGAAACTCGACGACTGTTGGTCGACTCCTTTCTCAGACCTGTTACAGGTGACTTCCTTCAGGTAAGTCGGTTCACTCTATTACTTGCATGGTACAAGCAGCGTTATTTTCGTTCTCCTTAAGTTTATCATCCATCATATCAAGATTATTTGTTCAATCCCTGTTTATGTTATTGTTGTCTCCTAATTGGTTCCAGTGGTTTCTGAATGTGCAGTTAATTTCCACTGCCCTATTTCATGCTGAATGTGCATGTCAGCGGATGAACCCTTGCATGATGTTGGCATCTGTGTATTTGTCGAGAACGGTCCACATCAATAACTCGTACAATCCAGCGAGTTTATCTGGCAACGGTTGTTAGTGCCAAACATCGGCTGACATTGGTGCAAGGAACTAGCCAGTATTATCTGAGAACGCTCCCTGTTGGAAAAAATAAACTGCACAGAACCGATAAGATATAATCTGCCTTGAAGTAAACCGGTGGGTCTATGTCCTTGGTTAAGTATTACAAATTTTTAAGGTTGTGACCAAGCTTTGTCGTTGGTGAGCATCGATGAGTAAAATCTACTGGCCAACCCTAGTGGCTTGCGGTAAGTTTTATAGGTGAGCCTAGAATGTTTCACATCGGGATTGATGTGGCTCCGACCGGCTTTGATCAACGCAATGTAAATCACACAATATCGTACGTATGACCGTGGATGCAAAACTGTGAACAGGGACACGTCTGACTTTTACCGCGAGAAACGGAACAGTGGAGAATTTTCACACAATGGACCTACTGAAATGAACCAAAACAAACGTACCTCACGAGGAGTGTCAAAATGCCGAATAAGATTGCGACAGGTATAACCCTCTGCAGTAGGTTGCTGCAGTACTTCCGCCAGTAGGTCACTGATGAGACAGGGGGGCTTTTTACACTATACAGGCATACAACGGTAGAGACACAATTATGTGAGCGTCAAATCGTACAAGGGATGATGGATTAACGACAAGCCAGTCCATGAGTGGGTCCGTGTCTAGAAGTGATGTGCCGACTAGAATCTACCACTTAGTTTACCTGGTTTCAGAGTCCTGTGTGCTGTAGCAAACAATCACACCCGAAAGACCCACGAAAATTCAACCAAGAAGGTGGGCTCACTGAGTACCGAGAAGTAGCCCCGGGTTCTGGCTCTCCCATTGCATCAAGTCCACGCGAGTGGGTGGCGAAGCGCAACTACTAGGCAAGGAAGAAAAGCCGCCGTATCAGTGGACTATGTATTTCCAGCTTTTTTGTTTCTTTGGTGGATGCCGTATGTTAGGCGGTCCGTGGTGAAAAAATCACTCAAAAATGAGTTAGCGCTGGGAGAAAGCCGCGGACATAGTAACATCAACAAGACGGGTATGTGCAAGAAACGCAGGCACCTTATTCGTGAAATGCGTCAGCACATTCTGACGATCTCATAAGCCTGCATAAATGTCCATCACACTCATGCTGTGTATAGAAAGATGCAGTATTAACGTTGTTGGTGCTGTCGGCAGACTCCCGGAGTCTGATGGAATAGCGAAGCTGAAGATTTCGGCAGAACATCTGTGTCATTTCCATCAGCAGACGTGAAGTTGACTCTACCAGTCGAAACATACTTACACTTCCAGTCAAGTACGACTGTTAATGCCACTCCGGCTGGACGAAGCGTATGATGAGAACCTGATTAGGTTGGTCGATGAGACCTACTTGGGTCAACTTCACTTATAAATTTCGTCAGGTTTGAAATGTTGTCCTTCGGGAGATGCGTTGGTATCGCCCAGTCTCGCGGCTGCAATGGATGTGGTCCTTTCGCATGATGCTCCAAGATTTTGAAAAAATCTTTCGTAATAAGTGGATGTTGTTGCGCAAGACGACAATAACACGCTTTGTAAACGAAAAATACGACCACAGACAAGCTACGCTGACATAATCCGTAAACCAGTCCGATAGCGCGGCGAAGCTCTAACAGAAGTCGTTGGAAAGCCTCTTGTCACAGTAACCCAGACTTCTTAGTGGGGGCTGTTTCCAATTAAACTGTCCGACCGGGTTACTACATTTTGAATGATAGGCGGTGATGCGTCTGTGCTTGCAGCCGAAAGTACACAGAAGGTCTGTGAAATTTCTTAGGAAATGAAAGTCATGGTTTACAGCCACAATCGCAGGACAACTTAACTGAGTCAGACGGTGTCCCGGAACAGCGCGACTCGCCGTTCCGGAGGCGCAGTCAGAAACTAGAGCCGATACCTGGTGAACCGGGTAGCACAACTCAGGAGGATGGTAAAGCCGGAAGAGGACGGTAACCGTCCGTGCACCTGGGGAATAGGTGCCTTTTGCGCAGTTACAATATCAAGGGGACTTCAGCTGTGCATCCGGGTTTGGAAAACATTTCAAGCAGCGGCAAGCCAAATTAAACAGGCAGTTGATTTGTCATGTTTCATATGTCGCGGGTGCATGTCGGTTAGAAAGGCGATCAGTCCGGATCACAGAAAGTTATACGACTAAAGAAAAATTGCCAATCTCACAAAATTTTAAGTAGACGAGAACTTGCTAACGCTTTTAAACGATCCCTGTATAAGCAACTAGCAACCTAGGACAGAGAGTAATCCGGTTGCTCATGGCCCTATGAGGAAACTGTTGTTCACTGAGGATGGCCCGAAAATGGAGTTCATGAGTCGTCTTGCAGTGGCCTGGTTGGCCACTCATGCAAATGTCTAGGTAAATAGTACAATGGTCCAAACTTCCCTGTTCAGACCGGTGAGTGCTCGTTTGATCACCCCAGGTGTTAGGGAGACCGTCGGTCCGAGAAGTTTACGAACAATCTATGAAGGACTTCTGCCAGAAAAGCAGCTGCTTTCTTTGTGGTACTAGAATGAAGCATATCAGGACTTTACGTGCCAAATTAGTTAGGCTGAATTTGTAGTGTTGACTATCTGGTACAGAAGTGTCAGCAGTGGGGTAGATACGAAACGTTTAGCGGTAAGAGCTTTCAGGTCCAGTTTGGTGGTACAACGTTGCAGACTACCGCATAGTTCCCTAGGATTATCTTGTGAATTGTTTCGCGCTCAAAAGAAATCTCCCCACCTGGTGATTGTACAGAAAGCGCTTAAATCAAATTTTCCTCCAAAAAGATATACTATTAACTGAGACATTTTTGTTCGCGCATTCAGCCTATTGGACTAATTCATGTGCGGGCTCAGTGTATCCATGGATTCAGGCGTGCGCCTACTTTGAAGTACGTTGGGAAGCGTTTAGTTGTTGAGTGTCCCGTAAGTTTATGCTCCGCTAATAAGCAGAAACAGTTATCAAGATAACGACGTATTCTAAGCGGAAAAGGTGAGCGAAGAGAGGCGATATAAAATTCGCGCGGTAAGAATAAATCACCCACCTTTTGAATTGAGTTCTGAAATGCAAGGTTGCTCTGTTCCACAAAATCAAAGTCAGGAAGTGAACCGAGTTAGCACTTCAAGACGTGGATGTCAGCTAATTTGAGGTTTCGGACCATAGACATTCACGCTGCTTGTTCTAACCAGTAGCAGCTGGAGTCGTAAATCAGTGATAGACATCACCTGCACTCAAGTGTTGATGGTGACCAGTTTTCTTGCTGTACGACATTCGCTTTGATAATCAGTGTAGGCAGAGAACTCGACTGATTCAGACCACCACTTGTGTCCACGCCTCTGTCTGCATCAGCATCAATAAGCGTGCCGAGAATTCATTGTTAGATTCCAAGTTGGAAAGTGACGGCTGATTCATCTTGAGCACATCAAATTGGTTTGTGATAAGTGTACGATATAGCCTCCGCAAAACTCCGAATTTTTCATTGCTTTCAAAGAGAGTAGTATCATGAGGTGTGTTTCCTGAGGGTAACCTGCGTACAATCTGGCTGAAAGTGCCTTGCCAGCGCTGGCTTCCCCAAGCCCATCTGGTTGGAAATGAAAAAACGTAACGTCCGGGACACCTCTCACTTCTTCGACGTAATTCAATACCTGAACCCGAACAGCCGACGAATGTTCTTGTTTGACGCCGCTTCGACACTTGAGAAAGCGCTTACGCAATAGGTAATCGGTCACTTCTACGAGTATGTTGAGCGTAGCGGTGGACATATGATCACCGTGGTGAGCGAAATGCTCCATATTAGTAATCTTCAGTTTCTGTCAAAGAACAACATCCGTCGACAGAGACGAATCAGTAATGGAATCATCTATGTGTCCTATGTTAGCCGGCATTTTCCTAAGCAAACTAGAGGTCGACCAGTCGAATGTAATCACTGAACAATTTACATTTTGTATCTCATGCAACTGACACTTGGGCGTGATCAATGAGAATTCCAAAGTGAACTGCTTCATGTCAACTTTCGACGTGACCCACAGCAGCATTAAGATTACCAACGAGTCGGACAACAGGACCAAAGAGATTTTCTGGATGCTGGCCCGTTAAAACCGGAGGCGGTCCAATTCAACGAAGTATTCAAGAAAGGGACTGAGAATGGTTAATAAATGTAGACAGGTCTGCTCCTTTAAATCAAAAGGTAAACCTCATACAATGTCGGACGAATGATGTGTTGAAACTTCGCACTGCGGTCACAGTGCAAGCGGAGTTAGCATTTTTCCAAGAAGTTTTCGTGCCCGATAGCCTTCACTGCGCCTCGTTTGTAGGGCGACACAGACGGATGAGAGGAAGCTGAGATCGATCTCTGTGAACGTGAACGTACGCGCCTTTTGAAGTATAAAAATGAAATCCCCTGACCAAAAAGTTTGCAGAGGAAATACTTTACAGCTGGTCACTTGGGGTTCGCGATTGTTCGTGTATACAAAGGAGGGCAGAAGGTTACTCGCAAAGGTCACCTTCGACCAGCAACTGTGGAGGGGGATCATGCGAGAAGACAAGATACGCGCATTTAGCCTGAGTCAACAACTTTCGAGAGGATGATGAGAAAGTCGATGATGGATTACTGAGATAAAGACGCAAGACCTTAGTCCTCACTCAAAATATTAAGATCCTTCTCATTATATGTCCCATTTTTGGCCAGCTGAAGATGCTTTTGTCTTTTTATAAAAAAAGGTTTATGTGAAACATCTTTTTCGCTGAAATGTGCGAAGCTGGAAACATAAACTTTATCAAACATTGCCCTGGTGTTCTCATTGCTAAGTAACACCACGAAAAGATCGAGTGTTTCTTCAACGGGCTTGAGAAGCAAACGACTTGCGGAAACAAGGTTGGTCAATTCCGGAGAAAAGGACAAACCCACATCAGACTTAGATCGGTCGCTGGAAAAAATGTACTATGAAATGTTTTACGTGAGACTATCGTTCTCACAAATAGATTGAACATTTAAACTAGCAACATCTTCCTCATTCCGTTCGCTAGAGAGCACTACTTACCTCATTTCCAGGGTAGGTCCAGCAAGGACGATAGCATATTACCGTATAAGAAGGTAAGCTGCGTTTTATTTGCACCGGGAGTCATTCGATTTTTTCTCACAGAAGACACTTGAACAGTAAGTACATCCATGTGTGGTTTGAAGGCACCTTTAAGTTTCGAATTCACAACAGCAAGCATTGCGTCAGTTCCACACCCCGACTGATTCTGCATATCTTTAACCAGATATCACTTTCAAAAACGGAACACTTCAGAGGGTCAACGTTACATTATCGTCTTTTTGTGGCCAGTACACCTAAAATAGTACCATATAAAGCGCGTATGACGGCATTCCGTTTCAAACCACCATGCGGCACCTGAACCGGCCGCACATACCGAAGCTCTGCGGACCGCCAACGCTATTGGATCTGGTGTATCACGACAGAATTTTTGGAACTCACAAATGCAGAAAGTTGGACACCACTGGTACTTACCTGAAATCCTGTATACCGGGCTGAACTGAGCAGACATGCGGAGAATGTAAAGCAACAGTAAAGCTACGATAACAGGCCGGCAGACTCTCAACGCCGGTTGAATAGACAGTCATCTAAGAATGGTGAAAATCCTATAGACAAAATTGGTAACCTGAGCGCCGATAAAACAGCCAAATAAGTCTATCGTTGCAACACACAAAAATGTGGGCCGGATTTCGGATGACCTACGCGCATTGCAGAAATTTCAAGAATTTTAACATATAGGGAAATGGTTTACGCAGTGTCGGTGAAGAACACATTATACAGGGTGGCGAACTGTACAATAATTTTCCACAAGGGTGAACCAAAAATGGCTTTCGCTGGTTGGCTTCGTTTAGCAGCTCCAAGGAAGCTAATCGGATATCTCATGACGTTACTAAGGCAGCCCAACACAGGATCTGTGCCTAATAATATGGTGGACCCATGTTAACTCAAAGAGGATTTCGCATGATTGCTCTTTACACGAGCTAGAGGAAAACCCCACATCAAGACTAACCCAAACTCAAAGTTAAAGCGGAGACCTTGGTTCCGACTATCAACTGGAAGCTGGCAAGCCCCTTATCCGCAACAGAAGTCATCCCACAGGTGGCCAACCACACGCAGAATTGTGTGCGTCTGAGTGGAAAGCCCATAAGGGAGATACAAACCCCTACTATTTCAGCTTAGCCCCAACCTATCCACCTCCAAGCGCTCCGGATTTCCGTAATCCTGTGACTTTACTGGAGTCACCTTTGGCATTTCGGAAGTTTCATACCTGGATTGCCCCAACGGTAATCGCGAGTGGACTATGATCCCCTCTTACGCTCCGAATTATCCAAAGCTGGTAAACTCCGCGGTTGAAAGGCAGTGAGCTGAGACACCCCTTAACGTTTTGTCTTATTTCATTGGCATCGCCGAGGATTTTGAAAACGGACAACGTCTGTGACAAAAGTGAACATGGGCATTGAAATGTTTGTTTTGACGGACTAGTAATTGCTTCGTTTTTACTTGTCATTGGGGTCAAAAATATCGTCCGTTGCCGTTTTGATGGTATTCGTGGGTTGTTTTCTGAGGTGGCTTTTGATGTCCGAATCGTAACTTACTGTCTAATGTTGATAAATAGAGGTGTATCATTTGCAGATTTGATGTTGTATATACATTGATACATATTTCACTGGTTTATTCCGGTGAAAGTCGATATTATGCTTCACCCCATTTCGGATAGTTGGTTGATTACATGGCTTTACAAAGTCATTTAACAATCGGGAATTTTCGAATTTCAACGAATTTGTAGTTTGTTCGGTTAAATGCATGAGGGATAACGTTGTTCTGTGATACTTCGTACATGCACACAATCACGCGGTGAACGCTTGAAGTGCGTGAATGTAAGTATGAGTGTTGCACCGGAAGCATCAAATACAAGCAACGTAAAAGCAAGAGCTGTGAATTACAACGTGCTTAACGGGTTCACTTCACATAATTTCAAGTGCTCAGTCCCCGTGACGTCTGCAGCCAATCACAGTCCCATGTCGTTAGGAGGAACACCAGTTTGGTTGTAAGCTCCTTCAATTCGGGGCACAATCAGGACATGAATGCTTTCTTGTATGACGTGCATATTACAAATCTTCGGCTCACTATAAATGAAGCAAATCACTTTAGGTACCTGTTGGAGTACAACACTGGACTTCACGGTTGAAGCCGCATGCTGCGGATGCTTACGCTGAGTATAAAACAACCGCGGCTACTCGCAAAAGCTGCTATCGGTCGAAACCTTCAACACTGAATTAGTAGGTTTGCACATATTGACGCCGAAGAAAATCCGCCTCAGGTATTCAGTTATACAGAAACTACAGGCACTTCGCCTGTTACCAAATGACAACAACAATGGAGAGGTGCATATCGTATTCACACAAAAGCAATAATCCCAGTTGTCCAAACGATCTCCCGATGTGGTCAATGTCAATGCCACACTTGGAACGAATCTCCACAAGTGACTTTTGTAGCATGTCACGCTTCTACTTACGTTTTTAGGTTATATCAGCTTCTTGCCACAGACGGGATGGACCACAGACGACCCGTGATTTATACCTATGAGCGCAGCGGAAAATACGCCTCCCTGCGTCATTTAATTGAAGCACTTCGTG
>LOND01001159.1:28723-39181 GCA_014220965.1 Paragonimus kellicotti
GACCGATACCAGTTGTAGGGATCACAACAGGGAGCTCTACAAGCCCTGACTTCCGACCTTCTAAACGTACCAGATCTTCTCCTAAACGTTATCAACTACTGTAACGATCATTCATTTGAGGTTGTTAGTTGCTCTTCCAGGAACCGTCTCAAAGTAGCATCAGGTTCCCACCTGCTAATAGCATTGCTGAATTAGGACTGTACTGTTTCAGCGATAGTTGCTGTAATCCTTAAGGGCGGTGATACATCCTGTTTTCGATGGTTGCCTTTTAGGTCGACAGAAGCTCGCTGAATATTGAAATAAACAAACTGACTGCATCCGGCTTTTCTGAACCTCCAGACTGAACTCTGTGGGCAAGCTGGTGGAACAAGCGGAAGCTCAGAATCGCTGAGCATTCTAGTTAAATCGTGTATATCGGCTTGAAGATAGACATGTTCGTTTTCGAGCTTGTTCCGAGCAGTAACCAAACTGATCGCTATCCTTTCGCATACGACTTATGAGTTAGTTCAGTTAGGTTCATTCCAGTTTTGTTTTGTCCATTTGAGTTCACAAGACTTGACGGCTGTTGCTGAAGACTGTTGGGATTCTTGCGCTCGTAGACCATATGATCCTCACGTGCAGCAACATTTCAAAAAGATGAAATCTTCATTTTGAGATAAAAAACGAAAAACACAGTCGCAGTATAGCATACACAGGCTAGTGGCTAATTTGGCAGTCAAACAATGTAAAACCACGGTCAGCCTCGCACCGAGCGCCTGGGAAAGCTACCGCTCGACCCTCTGGACTGAGAGGAAGACTCACTCCTACCATGACGAGAGGAAGTCAGCAGAGAAAAGAATAGTAACAGTACAAGGAGAAAGAGACGAAGGAGAAAAATAACTTCTTATACTAGAGAGAGGCATGTACTTAGATTTGAAGTTCACGACCGGCACACGCATGAACTTTGACGTTTCAACAGTGACTTTATTCGTACACACTTTACATTTAGCATAAGATTTGTCAAGCAGTCCATAATCTTGACAGTTGTCACTGGCTGACAGGTTAGTCAAATGGAGAATTACGAACTCAATCGTCGGACATTCCGTACACAGCACACCATTTTCTAACAAGGATAGGAATCATTTCAGCAACCTCCCTACTGAAGTCGTTAGTCGTTCCTTTAAAAATTGTTTCAAAAACCCAAGTAGATTTCCATTTATTTGAAACTTTTGTTCGTTCAAAATTTTACTCTGTGGTACTTGCCTAAATCCCGAGGATCGGTGCTAAACGCTGTGTTCCACGATTGATCAATTTGTAGTGGACAAGTGGGCATGCGCTAAACCCTCGTCCACTAACAATTTAAAGCGCCTTTCCTGTAGAGCATTCGAAACGTCCCCAACAGGCATCGAACTAGAGAACGCATTGAGGTTTAGAAACAAACCGTATATTTCCAGCAATGTTTGGAAATATAAGTAGTTAGCTCTAGCCTAGTCTGGGACCAACGGCAGCAACCAAGAGAAGAAAGAAAAGAATCGCGAGGTGGGCTACCGCCCACTCGGCGGCACTCAAAAGCGCGCCAAGCGAAAAGTGCGTGGAACCTTCGAGTGCGTTAAACAACGCTCGGAAAGGTTCGGGCTAAACGACCTTGAAGAATGGAATAGAAGATGAGTCGTTAGGAAAAGGACAAGCGTTCACTGCGTGCAATTAGTTGCACGACTGAAGAAAGTGGCACTGAGTTCATATCAGGCCTCCTATAGCAGGCGTACACAGAATCATGCGTACAGAACAAACAAGCGGGAAAACATGGTTGCAGCCGGGATCCTTAGAGAAGCCACACGATCGCTGGTCACTACAAATGGATACCCACTGAACGTGGAAGCAGATAAACTGGTTGAATCAGGTTGATTTGAGTAGTTAATTTAGGATCCTTGTGATAATCACTGGAGGTCATCGAAATGTGAGTGGTCAATACACTTTGTTGTTTATCTCTTCCGGTTAGACAATACCTGTTCCGCCGGGTTTGTTGACTTGTCCGGGGTTGTTTTGTCCAACACTTGGATGGCGTTGTCAGCTGCCCGGGGCAAATTATTGGCTGTCATTGGTGATGAAGATACGTGCACTGGGTTTTTACTCGGTGGCATTGGCGAACTGGACAAGAACAGACGTCCTAACTATTTCACCGTTGACAAGGAGACATCTTTAAGTTCTATCGAAGAAGCCTTCAAGTCGTTTGTAAGCCGGGATGACATAGCAATCATACTTATTGTCCAAAATATTGCCGAAATGATAAGGCATCTGATTGACTCGCATGCATCTGTTTTGCCCGCAATCCTTGAGATTCCGAGCAAAGATTTTCCGTATGATGCTTCCAAGGATACCATTCTTAAACGAGCCAAGGGTCTATTTTCGGCTGAGGATTTCCGTTGATTCAACTTGCTTAATAACCATCTCATGCATAATACTGTTCTACGATTAATTATGTTGTTTTACGAAATAAAGTGCTCTTCCTTTTGTTTGTTTTGTTCTCAGCTTTTATTCGCGTGTATAAACTAACAACACTTGTTTTTTAGCAATGAATACTTGCAGTTTCCCGCGGTCCAATCTTGATGTATCTGCTGCTGAATTTGTTCCATTTGAGAAGCTGCAACAAAAAGACAGCAAGCATGCTTCCATTCGACAATTAAAGGAAATAATTGAACCTGTTTTCCAAGGAAACAGTTCTTTCAGTGAACAAGTTCTTCAGGTATGACTCATTGAAATTTCACATTCCAGTTGCACTTCGTCTGAGCTCTTAGTACGTTGTGTTAGCGATTTTCTTGTTTCTCAGACGGATTGTATTAGTGTATCTAGCTTCTCATAAGACAAACTGTGTTTGTGAAAATGCCATGCCTCAAGTTGTTGTGTGAGTATGATTTTCAACCCGTAAATGATAGTGGAGCCGTTTAGCATTGCACTTGTTTTCAACCTGTAAATCCACAGAGTTCTCCAGCATAAATCAACTAACCCACTCCCTGATTACTTCTGATCTAACCGCATCAGTTAATCGACAACGCTATTGTGTTGTTCGACTCTGTCGTTTCCATGCCGACGCCTTTCCTACTTGGGACGTCACTTCCCTTCGTGTGGTCTTCTGTGATCAACCAGTTTGACCCAGACACTGTGCTATAGCTCATTACAGTTTCAAATTACGTGCCATTTTGGGATAGTTCCAGGTTGACAAAATGACTCAAGTTTTTGGAGAAGGGTCGTTAATGAAGTTTTTGTCGCCTACGGTGCGCATCGTTTTTTGTGTGGATGTTTTTCCCCTTATGTGCTTGGTTCGTTTCAGCAACTCCGGATCTTCAGATCCCGTTGTTATTTCAGATCGAACTATCAAGCTGTTCGCAAACACATACTGAACGTTGACCTCATTGATCGCAACGGCCGTCAATCAAGATGACTTGGTTCGCTTGTGGTAACACATGTAGATCAAACTACCTCAGAAACCAAACTTGATGTCTCGAACACTATGGACTCCGAACATAGCTATTTTTTAACGTTGGAAACAGTTCAAGCAGCCGGTATCGTATATTGTCACCGGATATCTAAAGTGCCCTCAAGATTGCTAGCTGCTAAATGGTACATTCACCGTGGCAGTTCGCATAACAGGCTAAACAGGGATACCCGTAAAACACAGACTCAGCCCAATTGTCCTTCGTATGACGCGGCTACCTTATAAAGTTGAACTGGAAATAGCCCTCGCGTCTGATAATAATGGCTCCATTTGCTTTCTGTGCCGCCGGTTTCTGGTGCCGGAACTGTTTGACAGTTCCAGCATCATGAGCGGCGTTCGTCAAGGCTACCCACTTTCGCAATTTTTGTTTAATTTTGTCATAGACGAAATAATGGAGACGAAATAACTGTGGCACTAGCGAGTAAACAACGAAGCGGTTAGGAAGCGGGTATTTGATAGATTGTCAAACCAATTTTTTTTGTTCAGTCCTTACATTTGCACAGACTTAGATGGTCATGTACTAAGGATGCCAGCTAGTCGTCTTGCCACACCGAGCACTCTTTGCCGACGCTGCGGCCGACTGGCGTAAGGTGTGAGGTGGACAAATGGTGACCTGACGCAAAGAAATGAGGTTCACGAAGAGGTTAGTCACTGTAGATCGGGTTCGTATCCGGTCTGGGGACCTCGCGACCTACATAGTCAGTGGCTGGAGACGTTAGGTGAGATGGCCATCTCACCTAACATCTCCAGTCCACTGACTATGTAGGTCGCGAGGTCCCCAGACCGGATACGAACCCGATCTACAGTGACTAACCTCTTCGTGAACCTCATTTCTTTGCGTCAGGTCACCATTTGTCCACCACACACCTTACGCCAGTCGGCCGCAGCGTCGGCAAAGAGTGCTCGGTGTGGCAGAACGACTAGCTGGCATCCTTAGTACATGACCATCTAAGTCTGTGCAAATGTAAGGACTGAACAAAAGAACTCGTTTGACAATCTACCAAATACCCGCTTCCTAACCTCTTCGTTGCTTACTCGTTGGTGCCACCGATACGAGCGATCGAACGCAGACATCGGTGGTCAAATACCTGAAGACGGTTCACGTCTTCTACCCTGAGCGGCCAGTTTCGCTGCCGTAAAGTAATACAGCCCTCACTGTTGCCTTATATACGTGATCGTTAGGCTGCAGAGGTGTCCTAGATTAACGAATACCGCTCTAGCCTTAGGGATGCGCGCTTTGACTTTATTCCCCACACTTCCACCGCCACTAGATGCAGCTTCCCAGGTACACAAACCGATCAACAACCTCCATAACTTCATTATCCAACATTAAATCTACGTAATCACAGCAATCTTGCAGAAGCACTTTGAGCTGCAAAGCGCATTCCGAAGTACTTAGCAGAACGCGAAATAGCGTCTAGCATTGTTTGTGTTGCTTCTCCGACAGCAACACTTTGTCGTCAAATAATCACGATTTCTGATAGTTGTGAACAGTGGTGGTGTCGTTCGTAGCTCGGGTTGATGGTTTTGGTATTGGTATGTTCGCCGAGCTTGGCATTTAGGTTGCAAACGTTTCATCACCAAACGAGGTGACATCATCAGTGCGTAAGTGTTTCAGCGTACGCTCAAAAACTATACGCTGAAACACTTACGCACTGATGATGTCACCTCGTTTGGTGATGAAACGTTTGCAACCTAAATGCCAAGCTCGGCGAACATACCAATACCAAAATAATCACGATCACTGAAATTCCCACCAGACAGGTGGTCGACACCGGCATCTTTTGCTTGCTGCAGACAGTCCTGGATTATTTGCTGTATGGTAAAGTTAAACAAACATGGTCGGTTGCCCCATTCTTTTGTAGAGTATTTACCGGCTTTTTACTTACTGCCCCGCAATCTGTTCAATTTTCTGACACGTTTTGTGGTGCTGTCTTTCGTTGAAAAAAATGTATGCAGAATATATAGATTTCTTCACACACCTATCTTTGTTGTGCAGGTGAATCGCTACCCTTGCATGCGTGGGTCATAACAGACCGACATTTGCTCACCTGACTGCAGTATTTTTCGAAACTGAAAGGACACCCACCCTAGTGCTAATGAAGTTTTGCGTCGAATTTTGATAAGTTATCCAGCGTTCATCGGTTGCACCCGCTTATCCATACGTTGTGCACACCAAGTGAGAGCCTGCTTCTCCAGGTACTCTGCCGATGGTGGCTGGATGAAGCACCAATTTAGACAGGATAGCGTACACTTCCGGTCTGTACTGCTGGTCCGTTTGTGGTATCGGGAGGTCATACTTAATGTTTCATGTATGTTAAATTGAGACAAGCTGCCAGGCATTCGCTCATTCACAGTAAAGTTCCCGATCTCAGTTGACCTGATTGCTATGTCTGTTTGTCATTTCTCAGAGTCCAAGGATGCGCTGTCTGCGGTAACGATGGGAAACCTTTTTTTTAGCCAAATCAAAGGATGCCTCGAGACAGCAGGCGTCATTTGTGCGCATTAACTTAAATTTTACCTCAGGCTATTTTACATTAATGCACTCACCTCTCGCTTGATGAACCATTTTAAATAATGTGTTTATTGAGGAGATAGGTAGGTTCGATATCGTTAAAGAAGTGGCACAAAGATTCGTTATAAATGATTTTAACCTGTAAACATAAGGCGGATCCAAGACTGCAACGTGAAGCACGGGTCTTGCTACAGTGACTGATTTGTGTCCAGACCGCATCAAATGGTTCTGTGCAGCGATAGCACCTCGCTCGGTGGTAAGAACTGTCGTAGTGCGCTTACTAAGGGTACGTGTAGTCTTCCACAGGTTTTATGGCCTAATACCGCTTTGTTACGGTAAAAAGAGTGGATACGAATTTCTTCGCTCGTCTTGAATCTAAAACCAGATTGGTCTAATCGCAATCGCATGTGTGCACAGTCTTTGTTTCATTTAATGTGACGAGGCGTAATCGGAGTGTTTTTCTATCCATTGTTATAGATTAAACAAATTACGCTAGCGAAAAACGTTAATGCGCCGCGTCTGATTGGCGAAGTTCTTGGTGATTTAATCACAGTAACTCCGGAACGTTCATCCGTCGGGTTTAGATTCGTCAAAAAGTTGCTTGCCGTGTTGCCAGTCCCAGATGGACAGGAATTGCAGGCTGCGTTGATTGCTTCCGTGGATAAATTTACGAATGCTGTCATTTCTGATACCAGTGTGAACAATCTTTTCACACGGTTCATTCAATCCGAAACACAAGAGCAGTCCTCTGTTGTATGTGAAGGAGATGGAGGTCAACCGGATGAATTAACTGACAAATCAACGGACCGTGTATTTGGTGTGCTACGCCTACTGAATCTACTCATCACACGGCTGAACATGGCCGATACGCCAGACGAATGCATATGTATCCCCCCCACGCAACCGTGCATCGATTTGTGTCTTCTGGTGGATACCGCATGTCGTTTGCAGTTGACATATGCCAACTCGAATTTGTCTATGGTTTCTGAATCTCCGTCCCTTGCGGTAGATTTGTTCACTCAGAAGAATTGGCTTGCCTTGCTGTACCAACTGTTTGACACTTTTTCCCAGAGTCTACTAACTCATCTGAATTCACGTACTTTAGATGGCTCATGGAACAACGCTTGCAGTCTGAAAGAGCGTGCGAACACAAGTTCAGAAAAGTCCGTTGCGATTGGGGATGATGATGTTATAAAGGTTACTGATAGGTCTGTGCACCTGGGCCATATTGACAGACGAGTTGTATAGGAGGTCAAATAGGTGCTGGTATTCCTGTTCGGCTACTTTGACGTGATGGTCAGGCCTGTGCACTAAATCGATCCGGAGGACTATACTGTCTAGGACTTCGACCTGTCCAGACAACCTTGTTGAACAGTCTACAAGGGGATATTCAAATGGAGATTGGAATGATCAGGTAATGAGGTACTATCCTGTGAGCATACGGCTGAACTATTTTCATGGTTGTGGCATCGCAGTCCTCCGATTAAGGAAAACGGGAGTTGCGAAATGTACCCGCAAACAAATCACTCCGATCACCCGAAGGTTGACCGTGACTGTCAGCCTGTTGTGCAGTGCGGTCGAAACACTTTCGGTTTGGTTCAAAAGTCATGCGACTTCAGCTGTATCCAGTGAGCACAACACTGTCTAACATCATACATCCCTGTCTTATTCACTGCGCCGTTAGGCCAGACAAACATTTAACTGCTAAGTAAATCAGACTGCTGCGTCATTGTGTAGGGTAAAGTCCCTCAATAAAGCAAGAGCGTTATCGTCCAATGCACATGTTCCCACGCCATTTATGAGCTCACGTTTATGAACCGTAGTTCCAGTCCACACCGCAGCACTTTCCATTCAGACGTCGCGTGCACTCCTGCCTGGTTCTCTGCTTTTTATACACGTCATCTGTCGTGGATTCTCCTCTGTTGTTCCTCGTGCGTTGGCCTGATTTCGTTGAGTGATGACTTGTTCGGCCTCTTGTGTTGTTCCCGATCCATCCGCTGTTGTCTTTGACTATATCGTGCCGCCCCGTTTAGATATTTCACTGTTTTGGGATAATCGTCTTCTCAACCTGGTTATCCATCACATTTGGATCCTGGTGGAGCTCCTCAGGAGAACTCTATCTGTTGCATCACGAATTAGACGATTAAGTCAGGTGCCGGGCCGGTTTCTAAAGTCGCACCCCCCTCGAAACGACTAGAAACTATCAAAAGCAATCGTTTCTCGGGCAGTGACACTGCTCATCCATTACTACGTTCTGGCACTATTTTGACCTTCTTTCTAGTTTTTCTGTCTTTTCTGTGCCTTCGGCGGGTACTTGCTTTCCAGGACAATGACAGCTGGTAAACGTTGGTAACGTTTTCCGAAAGGCATGTCAACAAATTGCTTTGACGTTTATTATCTCAATTCTGGGACTTGGTGTATACTGTCTCGGATTGGCGAACCTACTATTGTTGCACCGTTATTCTTTAGATTCTTGTCGAACCCACCGCCCTTCTCTCTGGGCCATTGGCGGTGCCGAATCTGGATCTCGTGGTCAAGCTGGTGTAGTTCTCGCGCTGGGTCCCAAAGCAGAGCAGTGTTCGCTCTGTTGTATTGCACAGTGATCAGTTGCGTGTGCATTGTCAAACTCAGTATATGGGTTAAAGCATCTCAACGCGAATCAGAGAAGCAGTTTATATTCATCATATTGACATACTCTCCAGCAGATAGCTAGGTGGGTGCCATGCATTCTGCGGTGCTTTCGTTAACCGTTTTATGCAGACTAACCACGCAAATATCATTACCGGCTATTTCAGTGGTCAACTTGACTCTTTCCAGATTTAAGTGACTGATTGGTGTACCTGATGTCCGGCACGACGCACTGATAATGTTGAAAGACTGCTGCAATCATGCGCATTTTACGGGTGGCATATCTCGCTTACCGCATTTTGACACAGGAAAAAGCATTATATCATATGAAGGCCGTCCTGTGCAGCTTAGGCATAGAAAAATCACTATCAGGGCAGGGAGGACGTGTTGTGATATGTTGACATTTCGTTTACTCTCATCAGTCGCAAACGTAAAACATGCCAGTTGTGTAAATCATACAGATAAAGGACAAACAGCGACTAGACACGCCTACAAATACTAAGTATTATGTAATGGAGACCATGACAACCGGGTAGGTTGCTTCAACCACTTTGGTGCCCGCGACGCCGGCTGGTAAGCTCGGATAAGCATCGCTTCCCAGGAAATCAGTAACTGTGGGTCTCGATCGCGTAGCGGTATCGTAAACAATTTTACTTGGTTGACCTGGCGACCTGTTGTCATGAGGTGTTTAGCAGTCGATCGGATAACATTCAGTCACAAGTGGCACCACTCCGCGAAAAGCTGTCGTACTTTTTGAAACAGCCACCTGGAGTCGGATCATGGTATTGCTGTCTATGATGATGATGATGATGAGTCGGATCATGCTGTTGTGCGCGTCTGTATTGCTCTGTCATTTGCTCAGAGGTCGCACGGTAAACTGTTATAATCAGATACAGCTGTACATCACTCGGTCGTGCTGATATTCAACTACCATAAAACCATGAAGAAAAGAGCATGCCCTGAAGAAACATCTAGAAATAAAAAGGAGGGACCCAACTGCTAAAAATAACCACATACGCACTCAAACGCTCAACGTCAAGGCGCCTACACCTTGCAAACAAACAACCGAGCTGTAAGTGAAAGTAAGGCGTCATCAGCGAGACAGCTTCCTTACGGCTTTCACTGCCCCGCGTCATTAAGTGCACTCACTTCACAGACAACTCGGCCAAACAACGACACCGTTGACGTCACCAAACTCGATTATCTAATACTTCTACGGATGTCTCTAGCCGTCTACCCTTCGAGTTGCGGTTGCCTTTAGACCTGAAGGCTACTGTCGGTTGCTCTTAATATTTTCTGAATCTATATCCTTTGTAAAAAAGGGCCCACAGAGATGAGTGAACCCGTTAAACTGCACATGCTCTTATTGTGAATATGATGGGAGTTTACAGACGGATGTTCATCAATATCATAATCAGACAGCAATACATCAGTGGTTCACACTGATGCTTAACTGCCACACAACCACGAGGAGGAAAAAACCCTATATAGGAAGAGAAGAAGGAGGGCAATGAAAGCCGTAAGGAAGCTGTCTTGCTGATGATGCCTTACTTTCGCTCACAGCTCCGTTGTTTGTTTGCAAGGTGTAGGCACCTTGATGTGATATGTGTGAATATAAACTTAGCTATGTTTAGTAGTTAGGTCCCGTTCCCCTCCCCCTTTTCTTTTTCTCTTCCTACATAGGGTTTTTTTCCTCCTCGTGGTTGTGTGGCAGTTAAGCATCAGTGTGAATCACTGATGTTTTGCTGTCTGATTATGATATTGATGAACATCCGTCTGTAAACTCCCATCATATTCACAATAAGAGCATGTGCAGTTTAACGGGTTCACTCATCCCTGTGGG
>LOND01001159.1:53497-69613 GCA_014220965.1 Paragonimus kellicotti
AATCTCCGTCCCTTGCGGTAGATTTGTTCACTCAGAAGAATTGGCTTGCCTTGCTGTACCAACTGTTTGACACTTTTTCCCAGAGTCTACTAACTCATCTGAATTCACGTACTTTAGACGGCTCATGGAACAACGCTTGCAGTCTGAAAGAGCGTGCGAACACAAGTTCAGAAAAGTCCGTTGCGATTGGGGATGAACTTGAGCATGGTGCCTATCTGTCTAGTCTTTTAAGTAACGTTCTTACATGTATGCGGGAACTGCTTCTGGCTGTTCAGCTACCGCTTAAACTGTTGCGTTCTACTGTGTTGGATGTGCTGTTATGTGCCAATCAGCTTGCCACGTTGTCCACAAGCTACGAGGCCGCGCTGGAGCCCAGCCTGCACGAGTCTGACGATGATGAAGTAAACGAGTGCTATAGACAGTTCCTTGAGCAGACTAATCAAATTCCAAAACGTTGACCGATTTGAAAAGTCTTTGGTCCCTTCTTTGTTACTTATTTTTTGTTTGTGTTGTTCTTGGAAGTCCTGTACATTCATTGTTATGGTTTGTTTTTATTCTACAGAGGTTATGTATTGTAATGCACCGTACCTAATATGTGAACTGCATTTTTTCAAGGCTGTTTTGTTTTCGGTAATCCGTTTACTTCACTCATGTCAAACATGGAGATACGTCTGGGTTAGTGGTTTTCACAATAGTGCGCATTACGTTTACGCAACTTCGGTACGTGATTGTGGCTGCTTTTGTTCGTTTTACACGGAGTTATCGACTGCTACTGATTGGGCGCTGTTGATTTGGCTTGGATGGTTGCAGGCAGGCATACAACGGTAAATGGTTCACGGTCTTGTAAGATGCCATGGTCATTACACATCCACCATGCACATCCAGGTAATCAACAGCGAAATGCGTGCTATATCGTTAACTTTCAGCTGCACATCACGGACCGCTCCCATTGGCCACCATAACTCACATACGACCTAAATACCGTTAGACCGTGCAAATACGGACAGAACAATTGCGTTCATTGGGGTCTGAGCCCGCCGTCGTGTAGCTGATGTACACAGGTGCATATTTTCTTTAATGCTGTTTGTACCCTACACTTATTAGTCATAGTTCGTGCTGATACACCACTCCTTGAAGATTATGGAAGCCGGTGCACTGACTCAGTATCATTCGGGCGAATTTATCGAAGACTGACTACTGAGGTGATTCCACAAACTTCCTACTCCCAAACCCGAGTTGTCCAATGAGACAACAATGACCTCAGAACCCACAATTTTTTCTAATAGCTGTTCCTGGGAACTTTGCGAGCAAAGTTGGGGGTCGATCTATGTTGACCTGGTGGCGGCTGTCAGCCAGATGGACTAAAACCAGGCGAGTAATTGTTTTTTTCTCGGTTGTCCTTATGTAAGCCAGATGCTGTCTGCTGTTTTGTTCCGAAGGGTACAGACGAACGACCAACACAGTACGGTGAACAATCGCAAACTGGCAAATGTGTCAGTGTAAGCGTTCTGGATCGGTAGCTGAAAGTTGCTTCGAACCGACTGAGATCTATGATCTGAAGGCTAACTACCTGCGCGCAATTAATGTTTGTTGCTAAAATCCCATTACTAGTTTAAAAGCTCCGTACTATGCTCATCAATCACAAATGTGGGAATGTGTAAAGCAGGCAGGACGTCTGAAAATAACGAACCGTAGGTAAACGAGCCAGGAATGCATCAAAATTGGTAGTTGCGCTAGAACGAGGATAGGGATACAGTCTAGGTAGGCTCGATATGGGCTCAAATATTTTCGTTAGCGGAATTAAACGCTGATGGATTGTTTGATCTTTCCAGTGGTCACCGATACAAGTCGATCTAATTGATCCGAGATAAGCTTGGTGAGTCACGATTGTCAGTTCTGCATAATGTATTTTGATTCCGTTATTTCAGTAGCCCCTACAACAGAATGTTCGTGTGTGATACTCAATCTCTGTCTAATTATTTGAATATTGTTCAGCCTGATTTTAAAGTATATGGAATCTTTACCCGTGGTACTTTCGATGTTTTCAGTCTTTAAAATCTATTCATTCCAGTTATCCTACCGTCTGCTAAATGTAAAACTACGGTTAACCTGCGTTTCGTTTGTAGTTAGATATTTCAAACGGCAGAGACCCTTTCAGGTGCACTGTTTCCCCTGCAGCGATCACTTATGTAAGAAATGGTAAAATTGTACGGAAAGTAGCGTTGAAAGTCGTCCGCTTTTTCAGTACGCAACTCCGTCACGATGACGACTACCATCGTAACACATTGGCTCGGGCTTGCTACTGTACCTTCAATTCGTTCACCTCGCTGTCAGGTTTTCACAGCTTTGGGTTTCAGGACAGCCGGCTGCCTTCGGCGCTGTATGAGTGATTGGACTCGCAGGTGGATTATCGACTGTTCTACATGAGCGGTTCAAGATAGCGATGTTGGAAACGCTGCCCAGTTGAAACCGGATCAGAGAATCGTTGATTGTCACTGTGAAATATTCCTTTCGCCCTGCAAAATCGACTTTGAACGTTGCGGAGTTTAAACTCGAGGTCGCAGCATGCTTCCGGGATGAGCGACGTTTGAATTTCGTGAATTGACTGTGGCAGCGGCCCTCTCCCTGTCCTATTTATTGTAAATTCAGTAGACAGCGGTACACAGTGCCGGCAGGGTGTGGGAGTTTTCAGAGACAATCGTTCGGTCTGCTATTTTCCGGCAGCATCACATTAGCCGGTAGTCTATACTGGAAATGCTCGACTATGCTAATGTCGTGCTAATGATTGAACAACCTGACACGGCGGTGATCACCTGCAGGTTGAGTTCAAGATCCAGTTCCATCTTGGATGAGCGCCCGTACACTGGCCCTAGCAGATACATGAAGACCACAGACGAAAGTCAAACACTTGAACTGGTCGTCTGTCAGTCATTCAACTCAGTTTAATTAGTTCACTTTGACGGTTGGCATTTCCAAACTGTCACAAAATCACCGGCCTTGTTCTTGACTAATTTGAAACATTGGTTTCGGATGCTGAACAGTGGTGATTGTTCCCCAAAGATCTACTCGATACACTTGACGGTCCGCTCGAAAATATCAGGAGGATTTTTAGTCAATATGAAGTGGGCGTGCCGTTCCTGTTCTGCTGGCCCAAGTTTATACAAAGACGGTCTAACTCGTTCATTCAGATTTTCCAATTAGATCCGGAATACATCCTCGTATTTTTGGAACCCAGATTCGAAATTTACATTCGAGGCCTGATCAACACGGAGTTCTACTATCGAACTCAAACTGGAATCTATAACTATCGAAACCATGTGCACATGTCCCACTCAGTCTCATCTAGGGCTGCCGCACTTGCTTCGATCGTTGAAGAAGCACCTGAACTTGTTCTAACGTAAACGACATCGTGGGCTCTTTGTCTCCAACTGTCGTGCCGGCAGATCCGTAGGAATATTACAACTGTTCAATGCGAACGTCTCGATCTCCAACCGTCGCAATTTCCAACCAAAAGGAAGACGAATCTTTTAACCCGTAAGAAATTACTCCACAACGGTGTCGCGCTATAGGTTACAAACCACTGAAGAAATGGATGGTCGAGCATTCCCTAGAAATGCTGCACGAAATTACATTGGTATTATATCGTCGATCCAGCATATCTGTGCAAGCCGCGATGCTTGGGAACTTCGTATGTGAAACCACACCTCAGATTTGTAACCTTCGATTAGAATTTGCCCGTCCCAACGATTGATAGGCATCGTGTTGTTGCAATTTCGTCGTGCTCGACAATCTTGGCACTTAACTCCGCGGTCTATAGATGGAATTGTCGAGACGTACTCCATGACTAACCCATTCCTTGGATTCTTGACCTCTCTTCAAGGAGAAACATCACTTGAGGAAGGTTCATTCCAGAGAGATTTGGGACCTGATATTTCAGAGACGCACTGGGTAGTCGAACGAAGTCTATATATGGGAACCGCCTCACGCGATCAAAACTCTGCTTGGCTGGCTGTTCCGTGGCTCATCAGGCAGAGGTGCCAAGTTATGCGGTTCTGTGGACCGTTTTTCTGAAAGACTCCTCCGATGTGTACACCCAACGTTCATTGCCTGGGAAAGTTGGAGAATCCTATCCACGGAGAGGTGGACCGGTCCTATCTGGTAGAAAATCGTGATCGATATTTAGCCACGCGTTGCGCAATTGCGGTTCGGTCGTCACAGCATTGGTATATCCAATCACAACGAAATCAGACAGATAGTACGCGTACTATCAAAGGGATCTTGTATTGAAAGATAACTCTGACGGTGCCAAGTAATCAAAGGATAGGCCAACCATCTCGCTTGACTATATTACAGATGATGAAAAACCAGCCCCATTGACAGTTGTTTGGGAAAGATGTCATTTCGGTTTTTCAATCGAGTACGCATTCATTTAGAAGGCTTGTATGAACGGATTTTCATTTTGTTAAATCGACTTCACAGTAGAAATGACCGAGAAACAATAGCAGGTTATACGTCTGCCAGACAGCTGCACGGATCATCCACGTGTTTCAACAAAACTGACTTCGTCACTTTATCACCGAACGTCATCACATCTGCGACCACTAGATGCAGGTGTAATTCAAGCTGCAAAATGGGGATACTGAAGGAGACATCGTGGTAACGTTAAGAAGACGCATGCGGTATCGTATTATGTGCGATTTCTCTGACGGTGTTAATCTTCACCTCTCTTTATTTGTTACAACCCGTTAGGTGGATTTTTCTTGGGATGTTGTGTGCGCTTCAACAATTCGATCGAACTTGAGGAAATGTGGTTTTCGTCTCCTGGAACAGAACGAATTAGCAATGTGGTAGGATCTGATAAAGGCTGATCCCTTGCTGTTGCCTACTGGGTATGAGTACGCAGTGTCCTGCTTGCCTATTTGTTTACTTCTCAGTGAAGAAGAGGATGCTTCTGCTGATGAGAATGTCCCAACCGCACAAGCAATTCGATCGACAAGTAATCCAGGATAAATAACACTGAAAAGAATACTCGATTTGCTGCCCAGGTGATCGATCTCCGTATAGCTTTGCCGCGTACTTTTGAGAGAAGACAAATACGTACGGGCTCTGCGATATGATCGAAGTAAAATGACGGTATACGGTACAGTCGGGATATGGACGGAAGTGATCATTCCCCCTACAGCGTACACTCGGGCGCAACTGAGTTCATGTCCCCTAAGTTTAGACGTTGTGATGGGGAAGTGCTGCACTGTCTTTTTACGTGGAACAACGCGGATGTTCTCCGACTACCTTCGACGTCACCTGCGTCTGTACCTTTCCATTCTTGAGTATTGAGTTAGAGATCTTCGAAACAGCTTTTATAAGGTAGCCTGTGGTAACCGAATGACACTACCTATCCGTGCCAATTTTGCTCGCTTGTAGTTGGATACTGGCGAAAATCTCTGCTGAACAGTGGGCTCACCACATCGACAGGCATTCGTTTGGGATGGACAACGTTATTCATAAGCGAATTTTGCCGAGAGTTTACATATGATAATCTAGCCATGCTTAATGTGGGACCGCTGGCGCAGTGGTTAACACAGTTCCTCACGAATGCACGGCCGGAGTGCGCATCTTGGTCGTGACAAGAATGTGCACTACCGATGAGTCCTGACACGAGCGGGCCTCAAATGCAGTGCTTCTTTCCAAAGGGAACTGACTGAAAATTCTATGGGAACGCGGACAATTGTGGTCAATTGGTTGTTGCCCAAATTACGTAAACATTTACAGTTAGCTGTTCTTGCGATAAATGGTTATCTCCATTCGATCACCAGTACTCAGATTATCATTATAAATAAAGAAGGCTATTCGGGTATGCAGTACACGACTTGTCATCTGATCTGACTTTACACCAGCGTTGATACTGCTCCCCCGGCACATGAACTTAACTACCTACAATAGTAGTAGATATGTCCACATCGAAAGGGCTGTTGCTACACTCGCTTCCTGTTGCCGGGGGGCCGGTGACCAAATTAGGGATCCAGCCATTCAAAGTACCTAGTACAACGTACGTACCAGCTAGAGCTAGTAATCACTAAGGTGATTCGTAAGTCCCTCTCGAAACTAGCCCATAGTTATCGAGGACTGGAGATGTCTGTATGCCAGACGGACAGCATGCTGACTAGGGGCCCATGTGCCTTTGAAACCCTTTTGTGATGGTGTAACGTACGCCATGTCGTAATACTTTCGAAGATTTTATGTGGCATTTCAAGAGACCCGGCTGCCAACCGTAAATCAACCACGCCCTGGTAGTACTACAGCTCACTGTCTGTAACTGCTTATTCGCTGGATGAATCCCGCTTAGTTCGTAGTTCTTTCTCATGTGGAAGGCCGCACCCTAATCACAGCTTGGGGATGCGCTCAGTAACGTCGGGCTAGTCCACTCGAGCAACAGACATTCCAGGCGCATGATACCTGGTATTGCATCGATCCAGATAACAGGGTACGTGGGTTAAACCAAACAACCTGTTAATCGTTTAGGATTTTAATTACGCCTCTTCTCTCGAGTCGGTCCACTCAACTGATTACATCGATTTCACTCCTGTTTATGTCTAGACAACGTGACGGTATCCAGTCTTCTTCATATGAATCCACCATCACAGCTTAGACCCCCTATCTCCATTTAACCGGTGACCTGTTATTTTCGGTCTAAATTACTGGTTCATCTTGAGAAATCCGAATATCTGCGAGATTTTTCACCAGTTTATATGGTCCAAAGAGGCTTCTGAGCCGGAAGTAAAGTCACCGATATAACTACCAGTGACTGTTTACAGATCATTACAGCACATCCTCCTTCCAATATAGCGTCATCACTCGAGAATCAGTTAATGGAATGTGTGACTTAGTAGTTTTCAATCATCCTTTAAGATAAACTGAGAATTGATAAATGGATTGAGAATAACACAACGTTATGAGCAAGTTGTAATACTCTACGTTTCAACCACCTCGGGTGGCCTTCCTCAGGAGTGTTGTAATGCGTAAAAGAACAATAAAACAATAATGGGAAGTACAAAACGAGAGGAGAAACAGTGGGAGGGCGGGATTGTGAAACTTGTCGCGTTTGGTAAGCATAGTCTACTGGAACCACTTCCAGAAAGTGGAAAACAAGGTCTACTTCCATCTTTCGCTAATAAGTTAATACCTTTCAACTCCACTTCCCTGAGTCGAAATTCATTTGAGTGAATACTACTGGACCAGACAACTGGTCGCTTGATAAACGCGTAGTACTTGACTCAAAGAAGTGCAGAAATTCCAATTAGCACCAATAAACACGGTTGATACATAATCTTTTCTAACACTGTTGCAGTCATGTGGTCAAATATGGGCTGGTTTTGAAAATGTTAACAACGCACACAGTAATTACACGTATAAGAATATTCAATTAGAAAAGGGAAACGACCACATCCGTGTTTCTGAAGAAACGGCAAATATTTAACCGAACGCACTCTTCCAGGTTCCAAAACAAAAGGTAGATTGTTTCAATAAAGCATGGATAAAAAAAACTGAGAAACGTGCATTTTCCCCGTCGGGAGATTCAGCATAGTCGATAAGACAGCGAGACCGTTTAGATATTTGTTTGGAATCCGTAATCCTAAACTGAGTGTTGCTTTCATCCACGTAATAGGTCTTGCTCTTATCTGGTGGAGTCTCCTAGGCCACAGAAGTCGATCAGATTACATATTTGATTTGAACTCCCATCGCTGTTTAGCTTCAAATCTGTGAAAAGAATAATGCATACATATAAGTATTCGAATTTGGTTAGCCGGAATCCAGCTACAAGTCTACTGATAAAACAGAGATCCTAAATTTATGGGAATGATATTTAAAATCGGTTGCTGCTCAATATCGACAGCGCCCCTCATGGTCAGGAAGCCTTGTCCACCTGGAGAAGTGATAAAAGATCGGCGTTTCTTTTCTAAATGGAGCACATCAGTATAGCACCATTGAAAACCTTAAAGTCGACATGTTAAAGACAGTCATACATGTACAAAAGCAATCATTTTTCTTATCATCGGTGCCAGAAAATATGCGGGGCGTTTGGTTGTTGACCAAGCCGACATGCATGGGATATCCTTGTATCATCATGGGGAGCAGGCTACCGTGTCTATATGAAAAACCTCAGGAGAGTATGACTAATACAACTGCACAGAGAATCATGCCCGGTAGCAAAAACAAATGAACTCGCGAGGTATGCCAACATGTCAGTGCGAAACATAAGGTAAAGAGCCCAGACTAAAATCTTTTTTTAAGGACTGTTTTTTTCTGTCTGGTGTTCGCCGCTTCATCTGTGACCACTTACGGTGCTCAAGGTACCACTGGCGCAACTAGTTGCATAGTAGTGATGTAACAATGTCACTTTGTTTTCTATTGTAATGGATGACCTGATCGGGGGCGCGATTATTCCAACACTCGGTAGAATATCTCGACGCGACGGTCAAAGCCCACAGAGGGTGGATTGCAGACAACACAAGCGAGAAGTGGCAAGTAAAAAACCCACGACAGAAAGCGTCAGCCACACGCACAAAACCATGCAGAAGTGCGCACGACATGTGCGTGTGGCATGGGAACGTCCGGGTTGGAAAATAAAGATCGTGCTTTACTGAAAGACTTTCCGCTACACTGGTTAGTGCTTATTCTTCCCTTCATGGTTGTACTGCAACGGAACATCAGTGTGAACCACTGGTGCATCGGTACGTATGGTGATGATGACGACGATGATCGGCTTTTCTGTGGTTGAGCGGTTGATTTCATGCAAAACAGTAAACCACATGTGTTGTGAAAATAATCCACCTCAGACAAGAACAGCCAAGATAACTGGGGTTCTAACTGGTGTTGTCATCATCCTGAACACCTCAGAATATTTAACGCACAGATAATCAATCAACTCATATGAGTAACTGGAAAACGCATAATTCCGAAGTAACCGCGAATTCAATTGGACACAGCTTTGAGAGTTTGACCATGATCAGATGCCATGTTGGAAGCAATACAAGCAGACGTAATAATCAACATAGGCTTACACGAAGCGAACAACTTCAGTATGACCATAAAACCTATCAAAAAATATACTCTTTCCTTACTGGGACATAGCAAACAACCATTATCGCCGTTTTCCATTCTTCCTCTGTTAAAGGAATATTAAAATGGAGCTGTTATGCCCATAATGGTGCGCCTTATTAATGGATTATGTCTGTACATTTCGATACCAAAATTCGGCGTGAAGTTGAACGTAGTTCATTGTGTGAGACACAGGCGGTGTTCAGAATTCAAGCATTCGCAGTCTGGGTTACAACGGGTTGAATAAACGACTTTTTCTGGAGTCGGTAGTAGGCGTACATAGCTTCCTTCGGGAAATTACGGTGGCAAACTGTCTATGTATTGAGAGGATAACGCGAGACAAAGTTGCCAAGGTTAGGAGCATTTCACTGAGTACAACAATGTGATAGGTATCATCTAATCATAATATTGCAGATGTTGAAAGTGAAATGGCGAAATGACTGAAAATAATCCAGAACCGAATAGAACGACCTAAGTGTTAGTTGGTTAGAGCCGACCACAGTGGTAAACAGAACGGTCCACGGTGAAACGAAAACGTGGTGGCAGTGACGACGTTCGCCACCTTACTTTTGTGCTGGTGTAGACCACTCAATATAGACTACTTAACAATGGTATCGTAAATTTATCTTACTAAGTCGGTGATATGAGGCTGCTTTATCTTCTGCGCAGTATCATGGTAGTGATACTTAAAACTTTACTGTTGTTCGTGGAAACTTCAAAATGTCGACGATCTCTTGTATTAGTTCAGTTGCTCGAAACATGCAGACAGTCAACCAAGTCAGTTTTCTACTCAACGGTGTGTGCCGATCGTTGATTCTTTTAGTCCACTGTAACTCCAAAGGAGCGCGACTGACCTTGAGGCCCTGTGTGCGAACAGAGTGATGGAGTTCTTCCAAATCAACGCCAAACAGTCGTGTTGTGTCGTGAGGGTATGCCTCTGTGGTAAACAATAAACGTAGAAAAGCATATTTTTTGTCGATAACATTTTGACAGAAATGGCTGTCCGAGAGGAGAAAAAGAAGTAGCAGCGGTCATGTTCTAACGAAGGAGAGGGACATTTTTAGCGGGTCATGTGGACAGTTAATCAATCAACTCACGTCCAGTGGGGTCGTTTCAGAGTTTTAACTGCGCTGGTGACAGCACCGGTCCTGGTTCTTTCTCGTCGTGCAGACTAACATTAAAAGAAAAAGTGGATCACATGCCAGTTATGTTTTGCTAGCAGACAGCACCGATAAACGGACAATTATTTTATGTCCAACTTAGCAAACATGAATACAGGAAGCGGGTTGAGTTTATTACGAATGTTTGTTGTGTAAGAAAGATGCTTGAATAACTGTCAGGCTGCAACCGTCGGGAACAGGTAGATAGGAGTGAACTGCGTTAGCCTAAGTTATAAGGTAAAAGCCACGCATAAAATGAAACTGGGAACAACGAACACTGTCCCTACAATGAAGATGAAAACACAGGCAACAGTGCGTTATCAACAGGCACTGAATCTTTCATTATCAAATGTGTTCGACTAGTTTGTGAGAAACATTCCGCTGGATGAAGTCCAGAGTTTTCACAATTGGGTTTATTCTAGATTAACATGTCCCGAACTACTTATCAATAACTCAATAAGATGGTAGTTTGGCGGTGTTCACAAAAGGATAAAAACAAATACCATTCCTTATTGACACTTCCATCCACTCCCCATTGGATGGATGAACACTGATCCTCCGAGGGTCATTTTGAAAGCTTGTGATTGGACAGACAAGACCCTCACATTCATCGACCACATGCATTCAAGGCCGGTCAAGTATCCCTGATTAGATACATAGACATACAAGAAAAGTGGCGTACAGAGACCCGAACAAACTTTTGTTCTATTATAAACCTGGACCATCATCAGTAACATAACTTGTAAAGGGATGATGACGGCAGTCCGAAGAGTTTCCTATCAGATGAGTTGAAATGTGGACGAAAACTGTCGCACAGCAATGACTAGACGGAAATAGGAAACGTCTACAAATATAGACACGGAAATGATGCTCAGCCCTAAGCATGCCTGCGAAGAGCACAGGGAAGTATTCTGAATTCCTTATCGACGGTGATAGGTTTCAGGTTGGTAACTAGCTCACGTTTTCAATTTCTGCCGGACCAGTTCGAACAGGGATGGCGTTGATCGACAAATTTGTGCTTGAAAATGAACATCGATAGAAGTTTTATTGCTGCTACAAACAAACAGTATCGAAATAAAGATGACCTCTTAACCTCATTTGCAGATTCCGTTGTTCACCGGTAAGGTGTGGACACCTAGATATTACGCATCTGAGCTCTAGAATTGGTAGTAACTCCGTTCAATTCTTTCTTGCCTTTATCTCTACATCACGGTTTTTGTTTATTTTTACTAAACTTCAAGATCAGCTACTGAAACATTGCCAATAATGGTATCAGTTTGAACAAAAATACACAATAGTGGCATACTAAGTGAACTATGACTATATCAGTAAAATGATTAGGGATAAATGTGTAGAGAAAGGTGCGCAGTTCCAAATGGTCAGATAACCGAAAACCGCAATGACTGGAGTTCGTCGTTGTAACACAGTGCGCTGTCGTCTAACTGATGCTGTTTTAGTTTTCCATTGTGTGTGTAATGTCTATGGCTTATTGGATCTTTGCTTCATGGTTGTTTGTTTTGTTTCTAACAGTTCGAATTTGTGCTGCACGTGCTATGCTGTTACACGTGACACGCTTGCCCTCTGACGCCTCTGTAGATTACAGCTCCCTCGGACTGTACATCACGGTAATGCTAGAATACGTTGCGTTTGATTATTATCGTCGCAACTATGTACACTTTACCGTGCGTCCCAACTAACGACTCTCCTCGTTTTCAGAAACTTGGACCGGCTACCATCTTTTCTCCAGCTTTGTTGATGCATCGTTTGTTTGATTCTCAATCCAAATTTATTTTTTTACCGTTCCTCCCAATCCTATCCAAAACGCATTTCCATGATGAACTGCTTGCTTCAATGTCTTCTCAGCTTAGATCTTGCCATTGGGGTCTCCACTTTTGGTCTCCGAGATATAAATATCCAACTTTCACACTAGTCCACCATATGCTTAACCATCCAGCAGCCAGTTCGACTACAAAGGCTTTTGCTCACACGCTTCCTGGTCCTGTTCTATCGGGTTTACAGTAGACACAGGGTTGAAACGCAAGTCGTGCAGCGTAAGCCACCTGTGGCGAAGGTGTTCATTGGCTACGGTTACTGACAGGCCACTTCGAACTGGATGTCACCAAACGTGTTTGCAAGCATCAAAAGTCAGTTGTGTATAATGAGCCTGCTTTGTAGCTGAAGAGATATCACTAAATATGCACACATCGTGCAATCAATCGATACACTGGTTTGTAATATATGCACGAATGACCATTCGATGATCAGGCGGATTAATCTGCAGTGCTCTATTTACATGTATGATGAAAGTCGGCATTGACAAGCATTAGAAAGGCCAGTGAGCGAAAGTAAACAGTAATAAACCTCAGATGTTTTGAGAAAAGTCACTCCTAATTCGGGTTAATAAGAGTTTTTCAGTAGAAATCATGTAGTCAAATGGCAGTATTGGAAAGCAAAGCAATCTGACTAGATGTTATCGTTATTGTGTCACAAACTGTTCGCTATACTGGATTGCTGAAATATGTAAGGAACAGTAAAGATAACCGAAGTCCGAACCAACGACCACATGATAGAATGTGAGGACCGTTCTCAACGAGGTGCTGAACTATGTCAAAAACTGACCAACTAACCGAGTTCTGACTGGACATACATGAAGTTCCTATTGACAAGCGTCAAAAGCATCCAATAAAAGACATGAATACTGCTACATAGTTTGACTGAAACAAGTCTAGAGTTTACGTCAACCGGGGTTGATCGGATTTGGTAAGCGTGTATTCAGCAGCCATGCGTGCCATAGGCGTCATCACAACTAGCGGCATGCTAAATACTCTGGCAGAGTGTTAACCAGCAGTCCTTCGCACATCACCCTGAAATTCGTTGAGCACTAGTTCTCACGTTTTGAACGCTGCTACTGTCTAAGTGGGAGAGGCCTTTTATAATTTGTCGGCGCCGTTCGTTTTGTGTCAATGACTAGTCCAAAGTACAGTTCGGAAAAACTGTGGAATTTGTAATGCACAATAAGTACGCCTTACTAACAGTAGTGAGAGCTGCAGTAAACCATTACACTTCAAATTCGTGGAGGCTTTTCAAAGTTTATCGTCCGTTTTGTTTGACAGTTTTTTTCCAACGACAGTACCCAGGTATTGGTGTATTACGTCTACCACGTGCGGTCCAGAGGTTCACTTTTAATTGAATTTTTCGCCTCATCATTTGCTGTTCAACTTACTAAATGTGGTGATCACTTCTGACCAGAGTTAAGGGTATAGTTTTGTTGCACAAGTATGAAATTCGGCTTATGGATGCACTATTGACTAAATAAGCATCGTGAAATGCTTCAAACTCTAAAAACAGTAAGGGTGACCTGGCCCGAAACGAGGTTATTTGTGTAAACAGCGGCACATATATAAAATATATGATGTTCGCCAAAAACCTTTACCTCCAGCTCATGAACCAAGTCGCTCAACTTCTCTGCCAAGTCTGGGTTCCCTGTATCAAGTGCCTTCTCCATTTGCCATCTTGCCGTGCCGCGACGTAGGCTGTTTGTATGTACCTCTTCTGGCTCGCAGTTCATAGCAGTCACGGACGATTGCGTATGAACAGCTGATAACTGAAAATAAATTAATGGCCCACGTTTTGAATATGCCCACTGATGAACGGTATAATGGGTACAATCATGCTTATCGTATGGTTCAAGAAAATTCAAACCTGGTTTCAACGTCCGCTTCAGACAACGGATTAGGCCGATGGAAAATGGTAAAGCAAAAGAATCCATTTTACTGTATACTCCATAACCCGGACGTGTTCGCCAGACAGACCAAACGGTTGCAACCACCGGACTAGGGACGGGCCAAGACTCGTCATGATGATTTAAGCGCATAACAGTTGCTTTCCGGACAGTATCATGCGAGCAATAATTATTCCACTCGTCAGCAGTTCCCAATCTAACTAACAATAAAATCCGTTTAGATGTATGTGAAGAAAAATTTAGTGTGCCCCAAGTCAGCGAAGCCCAGAAAAAGTCTATACATGGACCAGCGTATCAAAATTGTTATCCATTTGGACAAGCTATCGGTTAACGGATATCCCGGTTAATCATGAGATTCAGTTAATTACGTAACGTTTATTGTCCATATATTACTACCACGGGTCTAGGTAAGTTGAGTTCAAACTACTACGTGTTTGTGATAATATGAGGCCACAGAGTTCAATCAAATAAAGTGGCGATGATGACTGTGCATTACGTAGGTAAACGATAGTCAAAGAAGCAGCTAATCTAAACAGACAGACCCAACAAATTGGTCCATGGGGTTTCTGGTTTGGATTATTCACTCACCTATCACAAAGACACAAATTTGACACAACTGAAGTCTGATTGTTAACTGCAGACAGGAGTGCTTCACATGTGGACTAATTGCCAACCGCACAATGCAAAGGGCAACGCACGTCACCGGTTCAACCTTACTTCCACACTCACCACTGTTCGATCTGTTTGGCTCACAGGTCCGAGGTAGGGAAACGAATTTTATCGCCCCCTCCTTTTCCGGGAATTTTCATGAACCAGACTGCATAGTATCCAGTGCACGTGTAGATATACGTTAAACAAAACAGATTTTTAAAAAGGATATGAAGACGGCGAATTATAATAAACTCTTTTATCGAACCTACCGGAAAACCTGGGCACTATTTACGAGCGAGATTGTTGAACATTTGGATAGGATAATTCTGCCGTACCCTATGAAGTCAATAAGATAGCGGTTAACACGACTGTCTAATTAGATTAAAGTTGGAATACCGGTCATGGTAAGCATACATACCATCGGCAAGCCCTAACAAGAATGAAACTTGAGTGTAATGTCTTTTTACGAAAGGGACTGGTTTGGAAGTCTATCCGGATACACAAACTGCTGAGTGTTATTCAGTTAGAAAGGACAGAAGTCTCGACCGCTCATGACGAGTGACAATAAACTAAAGGAATTCGACAGCTTCTACCCAAGCTCAACTGCCCACTGTTAAATGACATATTCAGCCCAAGTTTTACGAATACTGTTGTGCTCATCCAGGGATGCGCACTCAAACAACATAAATCATTACCGGATTGTCACACTTCCCCTTCTAGTCGGCCTTAGGCTCCACAAGTAAGGACCTAAGATTAGGATGGCGTACGGCCTTCATATAAATAATCCTGAAGACTTGTCATCTGCTCGCCCTGACCAAGAAATGTTGATTCGGTCATGTGTGCGCAATTGTCCGTAAACATCGACGTGACCTTTTCTGCTACCTTGGCGTGGTGGTCAGGCTTGTGTGTTGTTTTGATCCGGTGGGCTGTGCTGACTTCGACTTTGGTCGATGTAGGTTCAACCATGTCAGATTGGCCACAGGGGAGCAACCAGACAAAAGCAGATGCGTACGTTGTGTATGGTGCCGCTGTGCTGTGCTTTGGAACGGTTTGATGTTGGGGGAACAGTATGAGGGTGAGTGTTTGGCAGTAGCATATTTTCGCCTATCCACCCTGCCATGTGCAGCAGATAGGGCGACCCGGTTTATCCTGCGTGACGGCCGATGCAGTATGGTATTTCGTTTGGTTTGTAAAGTCATGGTTTTTGTGGGCTTAGAATACTGCCAGGTCGCCCAGACCTAGGCAGGAGAGCGATTAGGGCCCTCAACCAAAGCCTTTGGCTCAAAAGCCTGTACCGCAAGGCAGCAGGTGACGCACACGCACACATACGCATCAATCACCGGAAACAGGCTCGACAGTCACAACCCAAGAAATTCGGCACATTCACACAAAGATAGTACTGCAAAGACAAACCGACCACACACACACCGAATCAGATCAGGCAAAAAAGAAACAAAAACAACATCA
>LOND01001159.1:70092-82571 GCA_014220965.1 Paragonimus kellicotti
CACGACCTATGGCACCGATTGTTCCTTTGCGTAACGCGCGCTTCCGTTCTCGGTCGCGTAATAACTGCTCGTTGAACTCTCGGACATTCGTCCGCATTTATTCCTCCAGACCGTCCGGTTCAACGCTAAGTCTTCCCAACATCTGAAATCAATTTTACAACGTGAAAGACTCACCTGCACAGCATCCTGGTATCTCCGCTTTTGACCACCAGGATTTCGCTTACCTGATCTCAGTTGTCCATACAGAAGCTGCTTCGGAATACGGTCATCGCCCATCCGACGGACGTGACCCAGCCAACGAAGCTGATTCAGCATCAACATGGCTTCCATCCCGTTCATGTCCGCTCGCCGCAATACCTCAGTGTTCGGAATCATGTCCGACCACCGAATATCCAAGATGCTCTTAGGACAGTTGCAATGAAAGCGGCTAAGATAGCGCACGTTCCGCTGATACAACGTCCATGTTTCACTGCCGTACAGCAGTATAGACAGCACCATTGAGCGGTAGACAAAGAGCTTAGTGCTCGGCTTCAGGCTGTGGTTTTTCCAAACACGTCTTTCAAGACGTCCGAACGCAACACTAGCCTTTGCCACACGAGCTCTCAACTCGCGTTCCCGACGATCGGTGGACCAAATTGGGCTACACCCAAGTAGCAAAAATCAGCGCAGCTGTCGACAACGGCTCCATTGATGCGAATTTGGGGTGAAGGTGAACAGACAGCACCTTCGCCCGGAGAAGGCTGAAAGAAAGAAAATGTCTTACCTGTGTTATATTCCAATCCAACTTGGATGCGCGCTCGCGGAATAGCAGTGTCAGTCGCGCTGTAGTTCGTCCTCGCTGTGTGCGAATAGCGCGCTGTCATCTGCAAATAGAAGCATGCGCATCGTTGAGGTATGTAACCGGGTTGGAGCGCCGAAATCGCGTATATCAGCAAGCGCCCATTCCGTTCCGGTACGTCTAACTTAACGCCATTCCCTTCCCAGATTTTCCTGAAATAAGCACTGTTAATCATGGCAGCCAAATATAAACTAAATAGATGCGGGCTAGCAACACAACCTGCTTCACTCCAGTGACAATGTTATAATATAAACACATAGCGATCCACATCGACTGTATTTTTCCCTCATACCCACATGCAACAATCGAACAAATTGAACAAACCTTACCTGAATCCAAAATCTACCAAGCACCGTCCTACAAGACGCTCAGCGGCTCACGAGAATCAAAGGCCCTGATGGAATCTTACGAAGAAGAGCATACAGGGCTGTTGCGTTCCGCATTTCCTGAAATTTTTCGAGCAGCGAACACCAGGTCGATCGTACTCCGACTCGCCCGGAATCCGCATTGCTCCTCAGGGACATTGGTCTCCAGAACTTCCGTATTCAGCCTGTTCAGGAGAATTCTGGCAAGCACCTTGCCTGCGCAGCTCAGCAGACTATGCCCCGATAGCTTGTACAGGCAGTTGCTTGCTTACCTTGCCTTTGAACAAGGATAACGATCAAGGCATCCTTGAATTCTTGCGGCATCACTCCGTGCTCCCAGATGGAGTGAACCAGCTGGAGCAGTGCACGTTCCAGCGGCGGTCCACATTTAAGACTCAGCCGGCATCCCATCTTCGCCCGCAGCCTTTCCGTTGCGCAGTTGACCAATCGCTCTCTGTAATTCTAGTAAATCCGGGGCAAGAGCAAGTGAAGGCTTGATGGCCTGTTGCGACAGGCTGTTCACGGTCACCCAATCGATGGTAGCAGGACGGTTCAGTAGTCTACCAAAGTGTTTGCGCCAGATCCTTCATGATGTCCTCCCTGCTGAGGCACGAAGATTCCGGGTGTGTCCATGTCTACCAGTGCTTTAGTGGACTGGAATCGACGGACCGAAGATCGCTTTGAGCGAATCGTAAAACTCCTTATGTTGTCGACGATCTGCGAAGCCCTGCATTCGCTCACCCTGCTTCATCCACCAGTTGTCTTTGAATTCGCGCGACACTGCTCCGCGTCAGTGATTCCGGCGCGATACTACCTGAAAACGTTGCCTTCTTCGCTTCACTGGCCGGGTCCACTGTGGAGGCAGCAAATGCGGCATTCTTCTCTCGTACCAATTCAGCGATAACCACGTTGTTGTCGTCGAACCAGTCCGGACGTTTCTGGCATTTGAGACCGATCGTCTCGGTGGCTGCCGTCGTGATCTGTTCCTTGATAAATTGCCACATACCTTCAGGGGTAGTGGATAAAGGCGCGTCGTGCAGACGAGCGGCAACTGCATGCTGGTAAACAGTCTTTACCTCACAGTTCTCCAATCGTTTGACATCCAGCTTCTGCCGTTGTCCGGAAGACCTACAATAAACAGACTTGCGTACATGGATAAATAATTTAGTCCTGACCAATCTATGATCTGTGCTACATTCAGCACCGCGCATCACTACGCTTGATTACGCACAATTCCACTCAATGGTCGCGACCTGTCCGCAGTCTTATTCCTTCGGGTTTACACCGGATACGTGGTGTGTGAGTGGAACCACAAGTGGTGCAGCGCAAGCCACTTGGGGTGATGGTTTGAAGCGCAGGCGTCCTCTGGCTTCGGTCACTGTGACAGGCTAATCCGTTTCGGATGCCGCCAACCATGAAACATCGACTACCAAGGCAGACGACTGATAAAAATTTCCGCTCGTGTGAGCTCCACTACGCCGCCATAAAGCAGGACGTTGCGCGCGAAAAACATACCAACATTTGGTTGAAGGTCTAATGTACTTTAGCCTCTACAAATAGCGCATGACGATAAATGACACGTTGAAGCTTTCAACACGACTAACCCCACTATTCCTCATATCTTCATCAACATGTATGCAACAATCTGGGTAGACCAAATCGTCAGGGATGGAGGGTATTAAGAATGCGGATTTCATGTGGAACCGAAACAAAGACAGGAGCCGTATGTTTATACGCGGTTAACGCTCAACTCAGATTTGAAGGTTTGTATCTCCACAAATCAAGGAAACCGTCATATGCGAAAATATGCACTCACAAGTCCTGACATGCGAAAAGTTACCGCTATACATACAACTGATCATCAACCTTAAGAAGAAACTCACGTCAATGAGAACAACGTATCCATGCCAACTGACAGGGTTGACCTGTCCAAAATTCTTTGGGTTTCTTGCGATGGCTCGGCAATAAAGAAACCAGCTAAAAATCACGTATGCAGGCCTCCAGCCTCAGCTATGATGATTGTTTCTGTCTATATTTGAACAGCTTAACAGTAGCGATCTCTTGTATAACCTAGTATACAACATGACAACAAACACCTATCAGTGCAAAAACTGGGAACTTTCTTTTAAATTGTAACTTTTGGTATTGGTATGTTCGCCGAGCTTGGCATTTAGGTTGCAAACGTTTCATCACCAAACGAGGTGACATCATCAGTGCGTAAGTGTTTCAGCGTATAGTTTTGAGCGTGGAGGTTGCTATAGAGCAATATTTCCAGTATAATCCAATCATCGAGCAGAAGATCATCATTACTACTTGGATTAAAGATTACCAATGCTTTCTAGAGGATATCCTCAAAGTTGATATTAAGAAGGGATAGAGAGGAAAAGTATTATCTAACAGAGTTGATAGTTCCAAATGAATTCCGAAAGATTCGAACCAGCGACAGAAACACCATGCCTCAACGCGGCAAGCGCTCTACCAGCTGAGCTACGAAGCCACGCCAGGAGCTCGGAACCAGTGAAATATTCTGCTGGTTAGACTACAAAGCCTTCCCTCATGGTTGTGCAGCAGTTAAGCGTCAGCATGAACGACAGAAGTATTGCTGCACATGAGATGATTTTCATGTGAAGCCCGCCTAACCTTGCACTGGCAAGATTCGTTTGGAGGTACCTATACAACTCCATGCAATGTGAAGTGCCAGGTATGACCACCTTCGTGTGACAGATGATGAGCTCAGGAAGTTCTAAAACAAACAGCTACAAAGGGTGGTGTGCTTACGCTTACATTTCATGAGGCATGCGATGTCTTAAAGCAAGTGACAAGCGTGAAAATAAAAGTCGGCTGTGAAAGGATAAACAACGAAGTGAATGAATAAAAGGATACAAATAGCTGAATGCTTGTGTACACATACCATATGATGTCATTGAAAATACAAAACCTTTTGCGGAAGTTGTCAGGAAACAATATTTGTAAGCAAAACGACGAAATAAATATTAACAATGCGCCTTGTTACATACATTGAATTACATAAACAAATTTATTGTGTTGTAACCAATAACCTTCGGCACATTTGATTAAAATTAAGTTGCACACACAAAAACTTGGTCAACACCGGCGTTTCAAGGGAATCATACACTGCTGCACCAACAAGTACTTGGGGTAGCCCAACAAGGACGGTCCCGACTGCTAATAAAAAGGCGTAGCAAGTAAGAGCCCAGTTTTCTAAAAAGCTTTTGCACAGACCTGAGCAGCCTAACGGCATTCGCCCCGCATGTGAACTTGCGTCACAGAGTGCAAACCACACGGCGTAACAGCTGGAAGTTAATAATATTACTGGTTAGTTCACATGAATACCGTGAGTACGCAACTGAGAACAATACCATTGATGATGGGGACCGAGGTAAAGCTCCATAAGTTAAAAGATGGTGTACTCCTTGACAGATTAAACTTTGCATGCATTGTGCTATACCTGTAGAAAAAAACGGCACATGCAACTGAAGTGACCGGACATTCGTTAACTTACCGGTAATAACGCCGATTGCCAAACACATAATCACGAATGAGTTTTGACCAGCACTTTCGGGACTTGGTTTGTCCGACGGTATCTAGCTCACATGCAACCCAATGGATTACACGGCATGAGATGTGTCGACTTCACCTACCAGTCATCAACATCCTAATAGATTTGCAGCTAATGTTGTTGTTTTACAGTTGCACACGTACGAAAATACGCAAACAAGATGAAAATCTGATGAGCAATCGGGTGCTAAGTTGATATCCGCTGAACATCGCTCATATTCGATATGGACAAGAAAACTCATCGTCGGCATCCTCAACAACAAAAATACATTAGTGATTCGCGCCGATACTTAGCCGTCACACAAACATGAAGAAAAGAGCAAGCACTTGATAAAAAGGAACGAAAGGGTGGAATTGGACACTAAGCATAAAAACAACTGTCTCTATGAAAAAAAATCTAACATAAAGATGTCCACACCATGCAAACAGACAGCTGAGGGCTGCAATCAAACGAATGGCGTTCATATTATATAAACAGATCAATATACCTTATTGTCATCTTTGTTTGTCGCAGACAATCGCTGAAATCTTTTCCTCTTCCACGGACACAACCTGACATCTTCCTCAGTAGTTTTGGCATACAGTTCACGTAAGCAATCAGCTGTGGAGGAACCGGACGGAACTGCACTTAAAGCTAAGGACACAAAACAAAACACAATTATCTAGATGCGTACCAGTTGAGATAATGTCTTTTTTGAGGTGAATTTCGCGCAGCTTGGTGGAACGTTGAGTAACACGCAAACGAGAATTTTTGAGCTCTTCAAACTTCTACACTGAGAATAGCGCAGCCAGGTAAATAAAAAATTTACTTGAATCAAATCTTCGCGCATAGCTTGGAAATGACTACAAACACAAAATACATGAGTGTTCACTTGGGTGATAAAAAAGTAACACTGATTAGGATAAAGGACAAATGAACATATAAAGTTCGGTCTCAACATCATCATAGCAGCCATGAGCCTGACCAAAGGTACTGTGGCTCGGGCTGCCGCTCACCTCAACAGTGACGTGGAATATCCTAGAAGAAAACGTTACTAAGAAGGTTGAAAATTAATAGAAGTCTAAGCAGAAGAACTAGAAATGGTATGGATGCAGGTACGCCATTGACTGCGACACACCGCCATCTCGGATAGCGCCTCAACATCATCATCATAGACAGCAATACATCAGTGGTTCACACTGATGCTTAACTGCCACACAACCACGAAGAAGAAAAACCTATATAGGAAGAAAGAAAAAGAGGAGGGAGGGGAAGTGGACCTAACTACTAAAAATAGCTACGTCTATATTCAAACATACAACATCAAGGTGCCTACACCTTGCAAACAAACAACCGAGCTGTAAGTGAAAGTAAGGCGTCATCAGCAAGACAGCTTCCTTACGGCTTTCACTGCCCCGCATCATTAAGTGCACTCACTTCACAGACAACTCGGCCAAACAACGACAACATTCACGCCACTGAGCTCGATTAGCCGCCATCTCACCTACGTCTTTAACAAGCACCGACTCCGGGTTCTACGAGGGCCCCAGGCTCGGCGACGAACTGGACTTTACCAGTGACCAACCCTTTCGTGAATCGAATTTCATGTTTGTACTACCGGCAAGGCTCATCATCGTCCATCTCGCACCTTGACGCCAGTTTCCCGGCTCCGCAAACTCCAGAAAACCCAGTGCTCCGGGTCGTGCTGTGCGTGAGCTGCCCTACTGCAGTAAGAATATATAGCGACGTGTTACGTTAATGATCCTTCCCGTCACTACCTAATAACCTTATTCGGTGCTCTCTGACGGTACTAGCGATTGGCCTCGGATGCGTGCGAAGACCATAGAAGCGTGTCTGAATAGCTGCCGTGCATTACTTACATCGAGATACTCTCTGAGGAACTCTCCCGTACATTCCCAGTAGGTTGATCGTAACATTCACTGACTGATGCGTACCTCTCACAATGTATTCCTATGATGATCGTGACTCGGTGTGTGTGGTGCGCAACAAGATACTAATCCGCCTACTGCGTGGGCCTGCGAGCTACCGTCCTTAGCGATCTACCTGCGAGTTGCCGACTCATTCAAATTTGCTTCGCGCTTCCGAGACGTCGACTCCCCGGAAGTTCTAATTCGGTGGAGCGCTACGTACTCGCCATTCGTGGTGCCATACCCGCGATATAAGATAAGATCGCCTCAATCACACGCTTCGTCTCCCATTAGATAGTGATTGGTAATCTCGCGCGCTGACTCGCCTCAGCCGCGCTGCCAGGAGTGCGCGCAACGAGTCCTCGCTCCCGTCATAATCTCTGATGTCCGTCCAATACCTCTCTGTCGCCATAGGTGTTTCAGATTAGGCGAACACCGCCCTAGCCTTGGAAATACGCGCTTCTATTTCATTCCCTACACCTTCCGACGCCACCGCTGATGCAGCTTCCCAGGTATACAAACCGGTCAACAATCTCCATGACTTCATTATCTAACATTAAATCTACGTGATCACAACAATCTTGCAGAAGCACTTGCATTTTGAGGCTCCTCTCCTAGCCAGTGTGTGACGGCTGAGCCCGCAAAGCGCGATCTTTCTCATCATAAACACGTGTTCTAGCTCACATTCGCTAGGCACATATCGTCGCACGGCGTGTGTACTCTCTCCTTAGTGATATAGGCACTTGCTGTGTGGAGAAGTGTCCAAACACACTGTCGTCAGCATCTCCCATAGTCCAGTCCCAGTTATGTCCAAGCGACCGGGCGCTCGCTCCATACTTATGACGACACATACCCTCCCACGGGCTCAGTCCCCCTCTAATTCGCTAGGCTGTATGGGATCATACCTCGGTACTCATCCCCAATCTAGTGTGCCTAAATTAACGCGCGGCAAGTACTTTAGAACCAAAGTGGATAGGCTATCAGTCAACGATACCCAGAGACGATGCACTGGGTTCACTTCTACTCGCCTCTGCCCTTCGGCGCTCGTGGAAACGCAGCTCTATAGATGAGTATCCTTGACCCTATAGCAAGACTAGAAGAGTGACGAGTGCGGCTATATACAAATTATGATAGCTGCATGCGCCCCATCATGTCACATATTGATCGGTACACTCCTACGTCTAAGCGACTCTAAAAATGTAGATCGGTCTACCGAATCAAACGCATCTTTATAGTCGAGGAATACGGCGATTGTTGGCCGGCGGTACACATGACGCTGCTCCAGAATTTGACGAAGGGTGAAAATGTGATCTATACAATCCGCCCAGAGCGAAACCCTGCTTGTTCTTCTTTAAGGTTTGTCTCCCAAGCTGCAGTGAGTCGGCGAAGTATAATGGATGCCGGAATCTTAGCAATGACTGTAATCAAACCAGTCGCATATGGTTTTCACGAGAGCTCAGGACTCCTTCGTTAAATATGGGGACAAGTGTCGATTGACTCCAAGTTGAAACAACTGAGTCAATGCCTCTACTAACGCCTCTCCACCTTCTTTGAAAAGTGCCGGCACGAGATCATCTGGGCCAGCAGCCCTATTACGATTGAGAGCCGAAAGGCAATTGCGAACCTCAGTCTCAGTGGGTGGTTCCAAATCTACCGACCAGGGTGCTACATCACAAGTTTGTGGCGGCAACACAATAGAAGCAGCAGGCCAACTAAATTGACCCTCAAAGTGTTCTGCCCAACGCTCTAACCTTCTGGACTTATTACAGATTAGTGTACCATCTACCTCGCTGATAGCTTCACTGACCGACGGTCGCCTGGGACCAGTGGCACGGATCAGCTTAAAGAGTTTGCCGGTGTTCCCTGAGGCAAAAGCGGTTTCCATTTCCTTAACTTTTTCCACTAACCAAGCCTCACGATCAGCCTTTAGACTACGTTTCAGTTTCCTACGGATATCTCTTCTAGACTTGTTATGTGAACTACCAGGAGGAACCTTCCGTCTGGCTTCTAACAACTCCAGGGATTTCTCTGAAATCCAATGTTTGTTTACCCATGTACCCCTGTGCCGCATGCTACAGTACCTGCTTTCTGAATGGCCTGTGAGATTTGAGTCCAGCAGCTAGTAGGGTCTTCGGAGTGAGTACCACGTTTCTAAGCTGGTTTGGTAATTATGCCTTACCGATGGTAAAGCCAGTTTCTCAACAGCTAATCGTTGCTGTCGGTGGGGTCGTTGCCCAGCAAAAGTAAGAACAAAACGACAACGTACCAACGCATGATCTGAATCCAAGTACGTGCTCCAATAAGAACGACAGTCTTGAATGGAACCCCGCCACCTATAACTAACGGCTATGTGGTCTATCTGAGACCAGGCCTGATTCGGAGAAGGCGGGCGCCAAGTATAGCATTGACGTGCACGATGCCTAAAACCAGTACTGGCTAAAAATAGATTATGCTCAGCGCACAGCTGCAACAATCGCCCACCATTATCTGATCGATGTGATGCTATCCCAAACCTACCACCTAAACGAGATTCGGCTTCACCAAGGCGACCGACCTGGGCATTCATATCTCCGGCCAAAACGACTATATCAGAGCCACGTGTCGACCGAAGGAGAGTGGCCAGATCCGAGTAAAATGCGTCCTTGACGCCGATTTCACTACAGTCAGTAGGAGCATAAGCAGACACAATGAATAAATTTCTGAAAGTCTTGCGTCTAGAGCTGGTTTTAACAGAACCTGCCAAGCGGACGGCACAAAGTCTACTGTTAACAGGAATCCAATCTACTAATGCGGCGCGGCCGTCGTGCTGAGAACTATACCTACCCCAGCCTGACCTGTAACAGCGGCTGTGGAGTCGCCCGAAGTGTATAACCAGTATCCGGTAGACAATGCGGGTGCTGTTAGTTTCCATACGTTGACTACTGTCATGGATTCTAGTCTCCGAGATACAGCAGACATCAACGTGCAACGAGTCTAGCGTTCGTGCGAGAGCCGCTTGCTGACCTATCTGTTTTAGCGTGCGAACGTTGAAGGCACCTATATTAATTCGCATTCTAGGTCTAAGCAAGGGACGAGGGAGGCCTGAAGCTGAATGGCAAGAGACGGAACTTACCGGCTCAGTGTTACTACAGTTAGCTACATCTGTTGTGGGACCTGTAGAGTAATTATCAGAAATGGAGGTCGGGAGGGGCCTGAGAGCTAAATTTGATAGGACAGTGGGGGAGGGGTCAGCAGTAGCATGTTTTCGCCTATCCACCCTGCTGTATGCAGCAGATAGGGCGACCCGGTTTATACTGCGAGACGGCCGATGCAGTATGGATTTATTGTTGTTGTGAATATTCATGGTTGTGTGTGGGCTGAGATACTGCCAGGACGCCCAGACCTAGACAGGAGAACGATTAGGGTTCTCAACCAAAGCCTTTGGCTCAAAAGCCTGTACCGCAAGGCAGCGGTTGGGTGGCAATGTACCAGAACTGGTACTTTTTCCGGAAAAAGATGCCAACCTTCTTCCAACCCCCAACCTGGAGGACCAGGAGACTGGTTTGTCAGACCTCTACCCATTGGCCTGCCTGGTATGAGTGACTCTATCGGTGTGGTGATCACACCGTCCAGTTTAGCCCAATAGGTCATCGAGATGCGCAAGCCGTCACACCACGTCAAGGTCCAGTCTCGTTGTGACGGACTGTTACACAATTTACTATCAATCCGTGCGTGTTTGCTAACTCCTGTTGCGTTTTACACATGTAACTCGTTGACACCAATCGGGCAAATTTCATCTTGCAGGGAGTATAGGATTTTGGGGACGTCCACTGCGATTTCCTCGCAGGTATATAGTTTAAGGCGCCGGATTTACACCTGATCTGAACGACATTCGCCTCTGTTTAATATCCCTATTCCAAAGACTGTTCACGACTTGCATTCATTCATGGAGTCTACCATATTTGACCCCAATTAACACACCAAAATGAGTCTTCGATGGGCAAATGATTGGAGAAGTGTGAAAAAAGATGAAAACTTGTACATCGAACTTCAGTATCCGTTATCGTGCTACGAATTATAGTTCGCACAATCCCTGACCCTCGGTGGCAGCTTTAACGTTCGTTTTGAGTTAAATGATACCTTGATTGAGTGTGCCAAATTGTGTCATTCTCAAAATAATGGTGAATTTGCACCTGTTAGGGCACCAACTAGTTGTCACCGTTCCCCCTTGTTGAATGTTTGTTCATTGCTAACACGTGTCTTTGTGGTCTTAATATGCTGATTGTCAACGAGACTATTTCTCACTACAGTCGATTATTGGATCACTGATTATATGTGATATTCTGTTGGAGAATCCAATGTCCGAATTGCTCAGAATCAAGTTGTTAATACTAATGCATCAAAACTAGCTTCAGGCTTCCACTAAGCCAATTATTCTGTTTCCATATTGATAGAACCATCGCAGTTAACATCGTATATCTCAACAATATTTTACGGTGAATTTCTGTTCGCTTTGAAACCGGAATATTCACACTTCATCCACAGATTACTTTGAAATACGGTGTCTGATTGGCAAAAGAGCTGAAGGCGGAAATGAAAGCCGTCTAATGCCTCACTGTATTTCGTAAAGATGCGCAGAGCCTGGTAAAACTTGTCATTCTCTGAATCATCCATTTCTCTTTCCTACGAATGCTGAAAGAAACTACTGCTGTCACATGTTCAACCTGTAAATTTAAAGCAACTGAACGAGCCAAATTTCATACGCTCGTGAGAAAAGAAAATCAGGATATCAGACAGTTCATTCTCGAAATCCAGACTCAAGCAGCTCGGTGTAATTTCGAAGACCAATTACAAACTCAACTTCGTGACCGTTTGATCGCTGGAATAAATATGCTGATCAGCAACGGAAGTTTTTATTACTTCCGAACTCGACTTTCCAGTCGCTCAGAACAGTATGTAAGCAGTATCACGACGTCAAAGGTGCTATGAAAGATGAACGGATGGTTTTATGCAACAACAATGTGCGAAGACCAGAAAGTCAACAGGAGTAGTAGTCTGAAAGGGTAAGTATTCGAAAGGCAATTGGCATTCATCAGCATGCATCTGATTCAAATGCAACTCAAAAATGTTACAGTTGTACGTTAAATGTTAGCAAACGTTCGCGATTAATCTGTCGATTTCAAAACATTAACTGTCCCAACTGTGGTAGAATTGGTCATATTCAATCCGTTTGTCACAGTTCGAAGTCTTCTTTCATAAAGTCCAACGTCGGCGTTGGGAAAATGTATTGCGATTTTCATTCCATTTCTTTTGATACTAATTCGGCTGATTTTATCAGTCACATTAAACGAACTTATCTAGTTAATAATTCTATGGAACTTTTGTTAATTGTGGACGCCGACAAGGTTGAATAATTTGTCCCGCTTGATTTCATGAAGTGTTTTAAGACGCTAACTATAAAATTTTCCCAAGCTTCTGTTAAGTATACCAATGGAGGCTGGAGGCTATTTAACAATGATTGGTGCATTCCATCTCATGCTTTCTGATTATCATATCGGTGTAAACAACTCCCACTTCGTGGTCCATCAGTCAATGGTTTCAAATGCAAGAAACTTTTGAATATTTATGGTTCACGGTTTCACGATGCATCTAATCCAGAAGTGCGTGAGTCATTTCTACAGTGTTCCAAAGTTTCTTACGATACTGTAGAGGCCATTATACACACAAATGCTGATATAATAAACCAAACTGCAAACCAAATTACAATGAGTTATGAGTCGTTTATAGGTGCACAGACTCTATATTATTGC